>BMAC01000028.1:2149604-2179383 GCA_014905375.1 Phtheirospermum japonicum | reverse complement strand
AGAAAAAGAAAAATTCAGCAAAGTATGGTAAAAGGTAAGAGAAAGAGAGACACYTCCCTGAATTCGCGCTTGTGGTGAAGAGTCGGTGTTGAAAATCATCCAACGGGCCTTAATAAAGAAAGGGACCTGAAAACACACAAAAACACATAAAAACATATAAAGTTTAAAGGAACTTGGGTTGCCTCCCAAGAAGCGCTTTATTTAACGTCTCTAGCTTGATGACGTCCACGTTCGATGTCATCCCGGGTCTAAAAATAGATGGCGGTCGTGCCACGCCTTGGTATTCTCCAAGAGCAAGATTTGGTGATGATAATCACCAAGGTGGGCATAAAAATCACGTCCCGAGATGCCGAACACTCCAACTAGCTTTGGAGGTCGGAAACGCGAATAATCGATCACCTCGAATATGTCAAACGGCACTTGTATCATGGGGTGATCGGACACTTTCTTGACTATCTCGTCAACCACCTCAAGATCAAACTTCAATAAAGCTTCGGTTGGTTCAAAATACGACTCAATAGTCTCACTCTCCTCCAACATCAGCATCATAACTCCACCTTCTTCACCAAGAGTAGGGAGACCCGAATCTCCAATATATTCCGGGCACTCCAACGGAAACACCCCCACACTTTTATCCGCAATGTCATCAAAAATCGCAAAGGGGCGGATCTCAACCAACTCGTCAATCTTAGTCGTCTTACAAACCTCTTCCGAACAAATATCCACGGTAGGCTCTACCACATCAAATAATGTCACCTCGTCAAAATGAGGTCGATTTACCTCAACTCGAGTTTCATGATTAGTAATACACGAATGAGATATAGGATAACAATCGTAGCTCGGGGTATAAGAATATGATTCGCAAGGAGCACACGGATCATTATATCTCGAATTGTGATATGTGGTTTTGGGAAAAAACTGCTCGAAACTCGAAACATAAGAGTTTGATGTAAGAAGAGGAAACAGTTCGTAACTCGGATAATTAAAATTGAGTAGAGCGTACGAATCATATCCCGTGGAAAAAGATTCCAAACCCGGGTTATAAGAATTTTCATTAAATGTTGGGCAATAGGAACTTTGTAGTTGATCAAAGTGACTAAGTGAAGTATATGGATCATTAATGTTTGAATTATAAGAAACCYAAGGTGGGACCCATTCAGTCAAATAGAACGACCCCATGAACTGATCCACTACTTCATACCACGTTTTCAATGAATCAGGCTCTAGATTTGTCAACCATTCACTCGRCCGATCCTTTAATGTGAACATGAAAAGCCTCATCATCACTTGATCTCATGTAAGTCCGAAAAGAGGGAATGTGCCGGTTATAGCTTCGTATTCTCGGATAAAATGGAGCGGGTCTTCGTTCGGAAACCCATGAAAAATCGGAAGTTGCTCGAGGTAAGATTCATCAAGATTGTACTCCCGCATTGCAAAGCTCAAAGGAATTGCCGGTCGAAACCCACGCCAATCAGACGTTGGGCAAAACATCTCTTCATCGAAAAGTGAAGTGCATAAGTCATCATATGGCGATCTCACTCGATAATCCGCCATCTTCGGTCTAAAATCTCAAATCGTCAAAGAGTTGGCTACAAGCACAATACTCAACAAACGAGATTAAARGTACCAGAAAGAACAAAAATAAACAAAAACAAAATTCAACAACAAACACTAACACAAACAAACAAATAAAAGCAAACACCAAAAATCGTAGCCTTTAGCCTTCCCCGGCAACGGCGCCAAGTTTTGAATCGAACTTTTTCGCGTTTAAAATAATGAAAAGCTCGTCCGCAAGAGAACGGAGCTATTGTAGGCGATAAGTTGACTCGAGTCGAATCACAAGGAAGACTAATCGGAAACTATTCCGGTGTTCGATTTTATGTACGTAGAAACAAAAATAAAAACTAGACAAAACTAAACTAAACACTCGATCAATTAGAGTTTGAAGTGTTCTAACATCTACGAGCAATAAAAAAAAAGCTTTTAAAAACGATTATGAGAACGAGGGTCTAGTGTGCCGGAATCGTCTCCACAAGCGGGGTTGTCAATCCCGATGGTTCTAAATGACCCAAAGCACACTAGACCAATAAAATCAACCAGCAAGCATCATAACCGCTCAAACTGCCGGAGCGTCGACGGTGCATCGACGGTGCGTCAGTCGACGCGAGCCAGGCTGCACGCGTCGACCAGGCAGTGCGTCGATCGACGGAGCTAGGATCGAAGCAACAGAACATTTGCATCGACGGTGCGTCAGTCGACGTGAGCCAGGCTGCACACGTCGACAGGCAGTGCGTCGATCGACGCGAGCCAGGATCGACTCAACAGAACATTTGCGTCGACGGTGCGTCGACAGTGCGTCAGTCGACGCGGGCGTAGCATCGACGGCGCGTCAGTCGACGCACCTGCATGGCTTCGGCTCATCGCTCGTCCCGTTTTCCTCATTTTGAGCTGAGATATTAACATTAAACAAAGTTAGATTATTTCAAACAAAATAAAGTAAAAACACATTAAACATCATAATCAACGAAAAACATAAAAAAGGAAGAAAAACGATAAAAATATAAACTTAAAACACATAAAAGCACACAACATACGATGCAAAAACACACAAAAATCACATACAAATATGTACAAATCAACCACATATACTTCATAAACAAGTATGTATAAGTATAAAATACAAGTCTTATATCTAGTTATCAACTGGTACGCAAAGATAATTGGTTAGCAGATAGTTATAAACGAATTAGTTAGAGTTGCATGCAATATTGCATAACCATGTGCAGAGACATATATATGAGTGTGGATAAATATTTTCTTAGTCTCCATCTTTATCCTCTATGATTGTGGCTTGCATGAGGTTGTATATGCACATATAAAACAAGATGTTCTACATTGGTCTTTGATTGATATGTAATAGTAGTTAAATACTTAAAAGAATTCTTTAGCATTTATAAGACATATGGACATTATATGGGTGGTGTGAATTCAAATGAGTTAGAAGTTTTTGAAGAGAATTTTTTTAGCGGTGTAGTATATAGGTTAGGGGTTCATGTGGCTTGGTATCATCAGAATTCGAGCGATTGCACGAATCAATGAGTTTTTAGCTTGTGAAGCTAAAGGAAAACGAGAAGTAACGAAAGTAGAGTAAAGTAAGTAATGACAGTAAAAGCAAGTATTTTGAATGCCTCATGCTTATGCCATATTGAAATTCCAAGCAATAATCAGAATAAGTAATAAAAAACAAAAAAAAAAAACAAAGTATAATCATGAAAACCTAAGGTACAACTATGCATGCATGATCATGAAATTTAAATAATGTAAAACAACGAAAATCGAAAGCACCAATGGAAAGAGTAATAAAAGTTGACGTGAAAGTTAAAATCTTTTTGAAAACTAACTAGAAACAAAGAGTAGATCAAGGAATCAACATAAAATCATTCATGGAAATAAAAACCAGAATAAAGCATAGGAAATACTTAAAATAAAAACGATCAAGGACCCGATCTATGACCAAGGTGTGTCACTCGCCTAGATTTCATAAACCAAATCTTAAATCTAAGAGCTAAGACAAAATGCATAAATTGAATAACAAGCTTGAAATTGAAGAACAAAGAAGAAATTAAGAAAAACTTACTTGAATTAAGAAAGAGAAACCCAAACATGATGAAATTACAATCCAAATTAAGTCCAAGGGATTGCATGAATTTTTATCTTACAAACTCAAGTAAAAACTTGAAAATAAATCTAAGAACAAGAGAGAGAAATTAGATCCAAACCCATGCATGAGTTGGGAGAATGAGAGATTTTTTTTAGAGCTATTGTGAGATCTTCTATTTATACTAGGTTTAATTAAGGGAAAATGGGTCAAATAAGCCTTAAAAGCTTGGATTCCCATGTTTGACCAAGGTTGACCCGAAATGGCTTTGCTATGCACTTGGCTCATTGTTTGGCGTGACATGGCTCGAATCAAGGGCGTATGGGGGCATGCTGGGCGTGCTTGGCGCACGTGAATATGTGTGTGTGTGTGTGTGTGTGCCTTTTTTTTTATCCTGTGAGGTTATACATCATCTTAAAGAAACACCAGGAAAAAAAAAAAAGGAAAAATGGTGATCCGCTTTAAGGACACACTCAAAACTAATTTCCATTCTTGTCGCGGCAAACAAGACAATTAATTGAGCTGAGTATTACTAAACTTAATAATCTTAATATTCTTATAATATTTGGTAAAAAATGTAATTTTTTTAAGAAAATTTGTAAATGAGAAACAAACGCCAATAGTTTTTTGTAATTTTTAACCTCAATAATAGTGGGCAGTAGTATGATATCCTTTTTTTTTTCTTTTCTAAATATAGGGTTATTAAGGCAACCAAAATGGGGTCATCTCAAAGATTTACATAGAGCAATAAAGATGTGTGAACAAGCTCTAGTATCTGGGCATCCCAGTGTTACGGCCCTCGGAAAATCTCAGGAGGTTGGTTATAATTTACGCTCTGTTGTGTTGTTTATTACTCTTTTTTTTTTCTTTTTTAAATAAATTATAATGAACTCTGAAATGAACATTTCATTTCTTACCACACAGGCTAGTGTTTTCAATTATAAAAACGGTTCTTGTGCCGCTTTTCTTGCAAACTATGACCAACARTCATTCGCAAGGGTCTCTTTCCGAGATAGGCATTACAACTTGCCTCCTTGGTCTATCAGTATTCTTCCCGATTGCAAGAACAGCGTTTACAATACAGCACAGGTATGAAAAATACTATTCATTGTTTTGTTTTATGCTCGCTCTATGGGAGTGTTTTGCAAAAAAAAAAATTAAAGACAGACAGAGAGAGAGAGAGGAAAAAAATACTTTTGTATAGGAAGTGATTTATCGTTGTAGAAACAAAAGGGGAGTGTTTGGTGAATAAGTTGTGCAAGTGCTTATTTGTGTGTAAAATTCAAAAAAAAAAAGGAAAATTAGAAATCCAAAAACACCCCTCCTCATGCTTTTAGATTTTAATTAAATAAGGAATAATTAAAAAAATTAACATTGAGGTTTMGCCAAATTACGGACAAAACCCAATTATATATGAAATTTATGTAAAACCATCCTTGATGTTACACTCCTCAACATTTTTTTCATTCTTGCATATTTTAAATTTACATCCCTCCGTTTTTCTAAATATTTCAAATAGGCAGCCYAAAACTTTGGGCCGTTTGTAATAATTTGAAAGGTTCTGGGGTGTAATTGTAAAATATTTGATAATAATGTCAGCCAATCTGGAAGGTCAACTGACGGTTGGGCCAAATTGTAAACAGAACCAAACCTCGGGGTTCATTTTGCACGAGCTAACGGAAATTGCAGATGTCATTAAATATTTTTACAATTACATCCTCAATTTTTCGTCTTGCATTTTACATTACATCCCTCGGTTTTCTAAACATAAAAATCGACAACTATAAACTTGGGGCCATTTGTATTTTTTTGAAAATTTGATGGGTCTAATTGTAAAATATTTGATGAATCAGCAAATTCCGCCAGGTCAACTAATTGTTGTGAAACTGTAATCAGAATCAAACTTCAAGGGTGGTTTTTGTAATTTTCCATGTTAGCCTTTTTTTTCCTTTTTTTGCAAATATTCCAAACCTTGGGTAATGTTTGTAATTATTCCATCAAATATGAAAAATCAGAAGCAGAAGTTAGAATTGGAAAACACTAAAACCTACTTCTTTTTTCAACCAAAAGCCGACAATCAATTCTTATTTTTAAAAAAAAACTTCCGAAGAATGTTACTAATATTTGTGTGAATTAATTGTCATGCGAAGATTAGTGCTCAGAGTGCAAACATGAATATGACACGTGTCAAGAGCGGATACAAATGGAAATCATACACCGAAGAGGCAGCATCGGACGACAAGCAGTCGTTCACAAAGGTTGGATTGATGGACCAACTCGATATGACCTGGGACACCACTGATTATCTGTGGTACAAGACATAGTAAGTAAACTTCTACATTCCTGCAATATCACAAGCCTTTAAATATATAAAGTTAAGTATCTTCGGTTCCATTTATGTAGTGTGAAGATTGACACCAACGAAGAATTTTTGAAAAAATGCAAATGGCCCATTCTTATAGTTGGATCGGCAGGTGATGCCTTGTATGTATACATCAACGGGCAATTATCAAGTCGGCAATCTATACATCCAGAAGAAGGCTCTGGAACAACTCAATGTAACAGAGACCAAAACTGTTGCTGTTGGACAAAAGATGGATTTGGTATTCTACACACTACAGATTGGTTTCTTCCATATGGACTTTGATCTTATATTAAAAAGGCATCGACAAAGCGAAAGCGTAAGGGTCGAATATGTGGTTCTTCAATATATTATTTACTGTTGTCTTTTTTTCTTTTTTTGAGCATTTAATCCTCACTTGCAATATTACAGATTGTTTGAAGAGGGTGGTGACTGGGAGAGAAAGAACCGTTTGAAGGTGTACGAGGGCTTACTCTGCACGTCGACTCGTAACTTCAAGAAAGCATCAAGTCTTTTCCTTGATTCTATTTTGACTTTCACGACTTATATATTTAACTTTCGATTTAAACAGTCAATTACCAGATTTTCTGGGTGGGACCTACTCGTGCCCAAATGAAGGTGGATGTCTAGGATCTAATAAGGGCCCCTGGAATGATGAACAACTTATCAAGGTGCGAGAATTTAGAGCTTTTTTTATTAGTTGCTGCACTTAATCTTATCCAACTCCACTTGCAGCTGGTTCATGCTTTCCATGATAATGAGGTAATTTATTCCAAAAATACTGAATCTGAAAGTAAGCTAATTGATTCTAAGGTAAATTGGTGGTTGTAGAATTTCAAATTCAATCTGATTGATATGAACGTAAGATGATACTAGATACATGTGAACTGATGATTTGCTTCACTCTGCATAGTGACAAAGGAGTGAAATTGTTCCAAATTCTCTTTGAAGCCCTTCTTATAATAATGTAAGAGACCTTGGTTATAATTTAAACATACTACTTGGGATAAATTACAAAAACTATCTCTATGGTTTAGTCTAATTTTAGAAAATGCCAGTTATGTTTTTTTAAATCACAAATACCCCCTTAAATTTGTCTTTATTTGACATATTAGGTGCATTTTATAGAAATAATGTCAAGGAGGTATTATTAATAACAAACCTTATTGGTTTTGGCATCTGCTGTCTCAGGAAATTTGTGTAGAGTAATGGAGCTAAGGTTTGGATTTGGATGGAATGATTATTTGGGGAAATGAATTCACTTGACCCCATTAATATGAATTTGAAATTTATTATATTATGATATTGTCAAAGTAAATGGATTTTTGTTTAAATGTTGTTTATTTTCAGTTTACATGGTAGAAACTTTGAGATGTGAGTATTAACAGGGGTTGGCCACATTTGTATCCTAATGTGTAGGCATTCTTTGGTGGGCATGGAGGCACAAAAGATGCTGAGTTTGCAGCTGAGAACTTAGACAAGAACATTATAGAAGATAATTATCTCTATTTGCATGGCTGTTATTTTGCTTTCTTTGGATGTGTTTCTTGAATTATCGGGTGTTTTTTCTGGGCATTATATATGTTTTTTTTTTGGATACATGTGTTGTTTGATCTTGGAATTATATAAATGACATGTGTTTTGTGATTTAAATAGGTAATAAAATTTTAATATATATTTATTGGCAAATGCTTTCATTTATTTTTTTTGAATTTTTTTACTACTTTCTAGAACGGTTATTCAAAAACCCGTTCTAGAAAGTATACTTTCCAGAACGTCCCTTTTTAAGGCGTTCTCGAAAGTATACTTTCTAGAACGTCTTAAAAAATGACGTTCTCGAAAGAATACTTTCCAGAACGTCTCCATAAACAGGTGTTCTGGAAATGTTACTTTCGAGAACGCCTGAAAAAGGGACGTTCTGGAAAGTTTAATTTCGAGAACGTCTTCAAAAATAGGCGTTCTAGAAAGTAAACTTTCCAGAACGCCTGAAAAAGGGACGTTCTGGAAAGTATATTTTCCAGAACGTCTTAAAAAATGACGTTCTGYAAAGTATACTTTCGAGAACGCCTGAAAAAGGGACGTTCTGGAAAGTATATTTTCCAGAACGTCTTAAAAAAGGACGTTCTGGAAAGTACTTTCCAGAGCTGCAAAACTGACTTTCTAGAACGGCTGGAATTTTTTTAAGAACGTCTCTGAAAAACCGTTCTTGAAAGTCTGACAATCAAGAATGCCCTGATGAGGCGTTCTTGATTGTCATACTTTCAAGAACAGCTCCATACAGAACGCCTCAGCAGGGCGTTCTTAATCTGCAGAAACAGGCGTTCTTAAAAGCTGTTTCTACACTAGTCCCCATTGCATTTACTGTTTGTACATGGGTGCAAATCATGATTTTGGCATGTCTTACAAATAATTGAAGATTTCAAAATAAACTCATAATAGTGTGTGTGTGTGTGTGTGTGTGTGTTTAAGAAGTGAATTAATTATGATATATTTTGATTGATGACGGATTTCAATAAGATCATCAGCTAATAATTATAGTTGTTTGACTTTTTCTATTGTATTAATAGCAATTGTAAACTTCCAAACTCAAATATAATGATACGAAATCAATTAGTGTTTTGGTTTATATAATCAAATCTTACAACACACATCACATCAATCCAATTCAAAAATTAGTTACACCGAAGATTTCATATATACCAATGTCAAATCAAACCAAATCAATCCAACCATGACTAATTAGAGGCAACTGAGAGTGTTTCTCACATTTGAGATACAAAGGTTGATTTTAATCACTCAACATATCGTAGAACTTTTGGGCCTTAGGATTAGGCGGTTCTTCAACATTAGAGCTTAATACAAAGTTCAGATCAGCTGCATCGTGAACCATATTAATGTAAGCATTTGAGGATTCTTCAGGAGCGACGTAAGATGATCCTCCAACATGAACCTCAGGGTCAACATGATGCGTGCAATCAAGATTTGTTTCACCATGGAATATCTCAATATATTAATCTGGTACGAATCCATTTTAACGAGATGAAATTTGATCTCGTTTACATCATGGAAACTGCAGTTATTACATTTAGTATGACTACAAGGATACTTAAGTTTTTCCCCGTCTTTCATTGCTCCATGGGTGAATGCAAATTGTATGAAACTCTCCACCCCTTCCATGAACGCATTCGACAAATAAATGTCCACCCTCCGTTTGTACATCCAACTACGGTTAGAATTCATCTTATGATATCCTAATTATGATTAATAATATAGATGATTAAATTATAGATAAGCGAGTGTAAAGAGGGTGCCTATAGTAAATGATTGTATTTTTGGTACGAGGCCTATCCGATTCGAGAATGTGATGTTCAGTAATAAAATTACCTCACTGTACATTTTGAGAACTTGAAAATTTCAGCAGCACCTCCCCTTAGTTCTCTAAGTATACATATATTGCAGTGCACCCAATAACAAACGAGATATGGAAACCGGAATTCAAAAGTACACAAAATACATATGTAGTAAGATCATCACATTACAACCACATTCTCAAACTTTTCAAATAAGTGGACAACTCAGAATTTAGTATCAAACTCTCTATTTGATACTAAATTCCAAATGGGTGTAAGGTAAGTGTTTGAGTGTAGAAAGAAAGAATATAATTTATTCTAAAGTAAATTTTAAAATCCGTTATAGGAGGGACAAAACCTCTCGGATGACACCGTAAACCACATCATCATTGACGTATACAATGTATATATATTAACGGAAATTCCCATATACTCCAAAACATAAAACCTATTGCCCTAAAACCCCATTGAATATAAAAGTTCCCTAATAATCCAATTACTATAACAATATACTAAACTACCCTTAATAGATTTTTCTCAATAGGAGTAGTTGAAACAGTCAAATTATGACTGCTAATAAAACTCATTTAATGCAATTTCAATCTTTCCAAACTTGAAGTCTAACCAATAAACTAAAAGATGATAAATAAGGTAATTGCAAATTTGCAAAAAAACGTGGGGAAAAAGAAAACTAGGTATCCATGGGTTCCACACATTATCTTTTCATAATCTAAATTATATGAAATGATATTACATGATTAATTACGAACTACTCTGTTAAAATTACAAACTTCTTTGTTCAGATTGCGAACTACGTACTACTTTGTTGAAATTACAAACTACTTTGTTCATATTTGAGTACTAAATTACCCTTTTTAGCTATTTTATTTTGTTCTTCAAAAATTCAGAGCTACTCATGTAAATTCAGAACTACTTCAGAACTACTCGTGTAAATTTCAGAACTACTCATGTAAATTTAGAACTACTCGTGTAAATTCAAAACTACTCGTGTAAATTTCAAACTATTCTTCAAAAGTTTAGAACTACTCGTGTAAATTCAGAACTACTCATGTAATTCAGGACTACTCGTGTAAATTTAAAACTACTCGTATAAAATTTGGAATATTACACACTACTTCGCATAGATTTTGAAAAATTACATACTATTTCGCATAATTACACACTAGTATAATAGAGTTATTTTAGTAATTCTCAAATATTGATAACTATGATACAATTCTTAACACTAGTAAAAATAATGAAAGCTATTATTGTAACAGACAAAATTCCTTGCCACTTATACATGATTAATAATAATGTGGATATTGTCATTAGGTGCCGTATTACTGACGATTATTTTCCTTTAATTTTATAGTGTTTTTTGTACTCTCCATTTTCTACAAGAACAAATAAAAAGGTATTTTTATTATCTGAAAAAAGGTATTTTTAAATTGTTTATGTTAATTATATTAACTCCCCTCAATTACACTAGAATATGTATGTATCCTAAATAATTTTATTTTTCAATGCAAGTACTAAAAAATACGATGACAAGTATAAAGATCTGGTAAGAGAATGGCAACGGCGGTGGGGAGTTTCAAATGCTGCCCCTTTTACATCAAAAATTGTCGAGGCTCTGCAGTCAAGGGGTAACTCTGTTGATGACTTCAAATGCAACTTTGACGTGTTTGTTGTCACTACCATGTTCAAGTCACACCAGGATCGAAAAGCCAATTACAAAATTCTGAAATGCCTTCAAGATGTGAACGAAATCAGGAATTTCAATTGGTGCCATTTTATGATCAACTTCCTGATTTCGTCAATTGAGGAATGGAAAACAAGCATAGCGGTGAATAAGTCTTTTGCAGGACCTACAATTTTCTTAATGGTAACCATATGTGAATTACTATTGAATAAAGTGTTATAAAATACTAAGAAATAAAATTCTCTAACATTAATGTATTTTATGCAGTTATGCTACCTTGATAGAATGGAGTTCAATGTGTGGAGAGCAAATTCACGAATGTTCCCAATTTGCTAAAATTGGGGATCAACTGAACTGTAAAAGAGAGTTAGAGAAGAAAAGAAATCTGGAGACTTCGAAAGGGGGAAGGTTATTGAAAGATTGTTGAAGTATGAAGACAATGACAAACGGTATGTGTTTAATTCCGTGTTTAAAGATTGGGGAAAGGTTTATGTGATGGTATGTATATGGTTTGTGTGATGATTATGAATATGTTATTCTTTATATTTCACAAGCACTGATGATGAATATATATTTGTGATTTATGATGTTATTAATGTAATATTGATTTCTTCTTTCTGGGATTACAAATGAATTTTTAAGAAATTATTGATGATGATATGTGCATGGTTATGTGATGGTATGTGCATAGTCTGTGTGATGGTAAGTCCATAGTTTGTGTGATGGTATGTGCATGGTCTGTATGATAATATATGAATATGTTATTCTTTATATATCAGAAGCAATAATGATGAATATATATTTGTGATTTGTGATGTTATTCATGTAATATTTATTTCTTATTTCTGAAATTACAAATGAATTTTCGAAAAGTTGTTGATTTTGATTTGTGCATGGTTTATGTGATGATATTCTCCTAGTCTGTGTGATGGTATGTGCATGGTCTGTGTGATGATACATGAATATGTTATTCTTTATATTTCACAATCATTGATGATGAATATATATATTTGTGATTTGTGATGTTATTAATGTAATATTGATTTCTTTTTTCTGGGATTACAAATGAATTTTTATGAAGTTTTTGATGATGAAATGTGCATGGTTTATGTGATGGTATGTCCATAGTCTATGTGATGGTATGTGCATGGTCTGTGTGATGATATATGAATATGTTATTCTTTATATTTCAGAAGCACTGATGATGAATATATATTTGTGATTTGTGATGTTATTCATGTAATATTCATTTCTTATTTCTGAAATTACAAATGAGTTTTTGAAAAGTTGTTGATGATGATATGTGCATGGTTTATGTGATGATATTCTCCTAGTCTGTGTGATGGTATGTGCATGGTCTGTCTGATGATATATGAATATGGTATTCTTTATACTTCACAAGCACTGATGATGAATATATATTTGTGATTTGTGATGTTATTAATGTAATATTCATTTCTTCTTTCTGGGATTACAAATGAATTTTTAAGAAGTTGTTGATGATGATATGTGTATGGTTTATGTGATGGTAAGTGCATAGTCTTTGTGATGGTAAGTGAATGGTCTGTATGATGGTATGTGCATGGTCTGTGTGATGATATATAAATATGTTAATCTTTATATTTCACAAGAACTGGTGATGAATATATATTTTGTGATTTTTGATGTTATTATTTATTTTTCACAAACTAAAAAATTTGACCTGCTTATACATGTCTCTTTTACAGAAGGGTTGTGATCTTGTTGACATTGAAGAGGAGTCAACAAACAAACTGTTGCAGGTTTTGGGGAAGATGACTAAAGCAGTTAAACAGTTCAGAGGTGTCATGGATGAGATTGAAAAAACATAAACTACAAATGACATTCTTATGACACCGTTTGAACTGATATTTAGCTCTAAAGAGAAAGAGCCAACCAAGAATCGAGCCAGAAAACACCAAACCCAATATCTCCTACCAATTAATCATTAAGCCAAAAATCGTCATCCAAAACACCACCAACTCGAAAATTACCACCTGCAAAACCACCAAGCCAGAAAACCAGTTGCATATTAGATGATGATATGTGTGATGATCCAAAAACCGCAGACGGAATTTTTGAGTTGTGAGATGCTTTATGCAAATCCAAAAAGGTGACAAAGAGAGAGGTTCCAAATGGAATATCACCACCCACGTTTTCATTAGGACTTGAAGATATTGAACTGATGGGAAATTTTTATGTTGATGTTCATGTTGATGGTGGTGATAATGTTGATGGTAATGGTGGTGGTAATGCTTATGTTGGTTGTAATGTTGATGGTGACATTGATTGTAATAATAATGGTGATGATGCTGATAGTGATAGTGATATAGTTGTTGAAGAGAATGATGCTGAAGTTGAGAACGTGACCCCATTTGATGAGTTGAAATTCAAAAGGTATTTAACTGTAATATTTTTTTAAATTTATATTAGTTTTAAGATTTTGAATACTGCACTATTTAGATTGATGAATAAAAATAACAATTATTTCTTATGATATTCGACAAATCAGCATACTTGACGAGTCTGAGGATGACATTGTGGATGTCCTCCAAAGAAAGAACCCAAAGAGGAAATGCAAAAATCTGCCGTTGAATTTCAGATCTCCTTTCTGGACAGGAAATAATCCAAAACTGGATAAACTTTGTACAATGAAGTAGAAACTGATTTCAGATTATGCATTCTTAAAACCAACTAAAGAAACAAAAAAGTAAGTAATTCTTAATTTTTTTCAATTTTTGTTTCTAAGGAGTAATGATATGTGCATGGCTTATGTGATGGTATGTGCAATATCTGTATGTGATGACATATGAATATGTTATTTTTTTTATCTTCATAAGCACAGAAGATGAATATATATATTTTTGATTTGTGATGTTATTAATGTAATACTAATTTCTTTTTTCTCAGATTACAAATGAATTTTTGAAAAATTATTGATCATGATATGTGCTTGGATTATATGATGGTATGTGCATAGTCTGTGTGATGGTTTGTGCGAGATCTGTATGACGATATGTGCATAATATGTGTGATGGTATGTCCAAGATTTGTGTATTGTTATATAATAAATTACATTTTATGTTTGTTGTGATGCTATATGCATATTCAGAAGCACTCCTCTTACTATGTTTATTTTTTATTTAAAAATATTAGTGAAGTACTGTTCAATGGCGTTGGGACAGTTTTAAGAAGGCATGAATTCTACACACTCTCAGAAAGTCAGTGGGTTGTGCAAACAATCATCGACATCTAGTGCATGAAGCTAAACTTTGATAATAAGAGGAGAGCACCAGGAGAACCAAAAAGAGTGTTTTTCTCTACAACACCTCATGTAAGTAATCGATAAAAAATATATATCGTCAATTATTATAGACAAACTCCAAACTTATCAACTATTAATTATGCAGGATCAGATGGAAATGGACTTAAAATTAATGAGGATGAGAGCAAGAAATCTTTCAATAATATGCTTGATAATGAGCTCAGCATAATGGGAAATGTGGATATTGATGATGCAGATCTAATAAGTATATATATATATATATATATATATATATATATATATATATATATATGTGTGTGTGTGTGTGTGTGTGTGTGTGTGTGTGTGTGTGTATTTGTGTGTGTGTGTTGATTAGCGTAGATTTGTCCTTATTTTTATTAGCTTTTTAGTTTTTTTTCTATTTGTTTAGGGTATAAGTTGGATGATTTAAGCATAATTCCGTATTTTTTATTTTTCCAGCTTATTTTACCGTATTTTAATCATAATTGATGAGAATAGGTGATTATTTGTTGTTTTTCACCTTACAGCTAAGTAACCGGAAGACTTCAGCGCATAAATAGATGAAGTTCGATGTTCAAGACTGGAGAACGAGATTTTCAGTGAACGAGTAGCAAAAAGATCGAGAAAATGAGACAGGCCCCCAGTAGCGTCGATCGACGCAAGCGTCGACGCTACGTCGATGCGGACCCCTGCACGCGACGGTCGACGCTCTGTCGGTGCCAAGCCGACTCAACTTGCAGTTGCATCGATCCATGACCGCGTCAGTCCACGCGAGCACCCAGGCAGTGTCGATGTCGAGATCCAGCACGCGTCGATCGACGCGACGTCGACGTGGCTGCCCACAAATGCATTTTTAGGGTTTTTTGTGCGCCAAGTCATGATATATCTATATATACCCTTCATATTTTGGATTTTTAGAGGAGACACAACTATCTACGAGTAGAGACCACTTCCTAGGTTTAGCCATCACAGAAACAATGCATTTATACACTCCAGAAATCAAGATTGAAGATTCAAGATCCTTACGCTCAAGAATCACTTCAAATCGAGATCTCGTTCCAAACTCCGGATTCGCTGGAGATTTTTACCGCTTTCAGTAGTTACAATAAGTACTCTAAACTCTTAGTTAATTTCATAATTAGTTTCCTGGTTAATTTCGTAGTTAAATTCTTAGTTAAATCAAGAACTAGTTTAATTAGTTTAATCGTGTCATGCTTGGATATTGGATTAATTTAGTTTATTTATGCTATTTGATTTATGCTTAGTTATTTTTTTTTTCTTTTGATATAATTGTGTCGTGATAGTTAATTAAATTCATGTTCTTAGTTTCGCTGCTTTTACTTCTTAGTTCTTAAGTTCGAATAGTCTCATTATTGCTCGTAGTAGATAATAAAGTTTAGAGTAATTAGATTAATTTCCCTTAGTTTAATTATTGCTTTAGTTTATAATGATCAATTAAAAATCTTTAAAACCCCCCGATGTACATGTATTGTATGCTAGTTCGTAAATTGAGAAAAATATCTAGAGACCGAACAGTTGTTTCCTCGAGAGAATCGACTTGAGTCAAACTCACCACCCTACAAGTTCCTCGTACTCTTGCGAGTAAACTTACGTATTTTTAATTAAATATCTTAAAAGGGGTGCACAAAAGTTTGGATAAAAAGTTTGGCGCTGTTGCCGGGGAAGCAACAAGTAGGAATTAAAGATGCTTTTCATTTTATTTTCTTTTTGAGTTATTATTTTCTTTTTACTTTTCGCACTTGGTTCGGATTTCTGTCATTTGGTACGTTGATTTGTCATTGTGTTTATGCAAGGTAGACGATCACTTCAATGCGATCTTGCACCATTCATTGACAACATCCATCGTTCAAATCCACCTAGACCAAGGCCCCTTTTCATTCTCGAGAACGATTCTTCAGTAGCGACTGATTTTGTTTGCGTCCGAGTTCCCGACACAATGTTGGGAGCACATTCGATTCGAAATGGCGATTCGCCACCAAGATCACCACCACGTCCCATTCGAAATGGGTATGGTAGTGAACCAATTGTTTTGCAAGGACAACCACAGCCCCGAGCTTATTGGGCTAATTATCAGCAAAACATGGAGAACAAGAGACGAAACGAAGGAGTCGACCAACAGCACAACATAGTCAATCACCAACCCAAAATGGTATATATGAGGCAAAACGAAGAAAATAATGACGATCTCAATCGCCAACGCAACATCGAGAACATGCCATTCAGAAATGAAGATTTTTTTTCAGCATAACGAGCATGCTAAAAATCATAGGAACGTGAATGATTGGTTGGAACATCAAAACCATGGCTCCGAACAAGACAATTTTGAAAGGAGATACGAGCGCGACAACGATTACGAAAGAAATGCATATGACAACCGCTACGAAAGAGCTCAGTACCAAGTTAGAGAACCAAGGGGAGATAGTGCACCTAGACAGTGCAATTTGGCACGTCCGAAGGTTGTACCCTTTATGTCCGCTATTGTTCTTGGACCAACCGCAAGAGAAGTGGAGATCAAACCGCACCAACTTAATTTACTCCCGACTTTTCATGGAGGTGCCCATGAAGACCCTTTGGCATTTTTGAACTATTTCGTTGATGAGTTTGGAAGATTTGTGGTTCATGGCCTTAACCAAGAGGAGGTGCAAATGATTTATTTCCCGTACAGCATGAAGGACAAGGCGAAGTCATGGCTACTATCCCTGTAGCCTGGTTCGTTGACTGACTGGGATATGATCAGCGAGAAGTTTTTAAATCAATACTATTCAGCACAAACAACGGGGCATCTTCGGAGGCAAATTACTACCTTTGAAAATTTGGAGGGAGAGCTATTTCATGAAACTTGGGAACGTTACAAGACATTTTTGCAAGCTTGCCCCCACCACAAATATTCTCTGGAGATGACTAACTAGTTTTTCTTTGATGGATTATTAGACCATGGGAAACGAGAAGTAGAGATAGCGACAGGAGGAGATTTTGGAGATTTGACAGCCACCGAGGCGAGACAGGTGTTGGAGAAGCAAAGCGAGAAATCTAGACAAACCAACTCTCGGCCTCGTAAAATGAAGGTTAATGAGATTTCCAACACCGATCCTGATTTAGATGACAGAAAGTTAGTCAAGGCAAAGTGTGCAGAGATATTTGACGAAAAATTAGCTGCTTGGAAAGCCGAGCGGGCAAGCAAGGCCGCTGCACAGAAGAATACTGCAGCATGCAACCGATGCGAATCCCCCCAACATTCAGCAGACATATGTCCTAACAATATTGAACAACAAGAAGATGTAAACGCAATCCGGAATTATCAAGGGCCTAAGAAATTTATCTCGCAACGTGATAATCCTCTTTTTAAGTGGGGCCCAGGAAGTCCGAATTATATGCCACCTGATCCGCAGTACCCATCATCACATGCGCAAGCACCAGTACCACCACATCAAAATAATTTTCATACACAAGGGCATGTGCCTACAAAAGTTCAAACAACTGATCAACTTTTGGTTTGGCAGCAAAATCAAGTGGCCGAAACTATTAAAAATCGAGATGGACTGGCGGACGTTTGAAACGAAATCACTGACATGAAAAAGGCTATTCTCGAGAATACAGTTGGGCAGAGAAAACTTGAAACAGCAATAGAACAATTATCGACTCACCTGGACAAACTCTCAGACGAGAAGGGTATACTTCCAAGCCAAGCTGAACAGGCGTCAGCATTTAATGTCCTTCGCAGTGGAAAGAAGATCGAGAATGGAGTAGTTGATCGAGACGATGAGTTCGAGGTCGAGGTCGAGAATAAAGCACCAACTCCTAGCAAGGGCGATGAGTCTAAACTAGTAGATCAGCTGCATAAATCCTCTAATCGATATGTTCCTGGATCCATTCAAGGGACGATTCCGAACAACGCTATTGGCGAAAACGATGTTCCTAAGCCACCACTGCCGAAGCAATCAACAACGCCGATCAAGGATTTTATTCCCTTTCCAAGATGTTTGCGTCCAGCGAAAGAGAACAAAAGGTTCATGGAGCTTTATAATTTATTGAAGAACGCCAATATCAACTTGCCACTTTTGGAGGTGGTCAAGACAATGCCTGCCTATGTAAAATTTTTCAAAGAACTTGCTTCAATGGAGAGACGCTTGGCGACAAACCAATTTGTAACACTGCCGAAGGAAGTTAGCACGGTTTTTAAGAAGCCATTACCACCCAAGGAACGCGATCCTGGAAGTTTCTGCATCAATATATCATTGGCTAATGGACAACAAGCAATAGGAATGTTGGATCTTGGAGCAGGAGTAAATCTAATGCCGTATTCACTTTATCAAGAATTTGATCTTAGACCACAAAAGTGGACAACCATGCGACTACAATTGGCCGATCGCTCAATCCGGCTACCCTTGGGGATAGTTGAGGATGTTTTAGTACAAGTTGGAGAGCTCGTAATTCTGGTTGATTTTGTGGTTATGGACGTTGGCAAAGTACCGACTGAGAGCACGGAGCATACCATTTTATTGGGGCGCCCGTTTATGTCTACCTCCCATACTCTAATTGATGTTCACAAAGGGAGGATGACAATGACCATTTTGGGTGAAACAGTGATGTTTTCTCTAAAAGATATTCAAAACACTCCCTCCCCTGCCATGCAAGATGATTGCTCGTTCGTTGACCCCGTTACATCGTGCGTCCATGAGTGAAGAGGAATCGCAACTTTGAAAAAATTGAGCGACAGGGACGATGCCGGATTTTCTATCAAGGGAAGGGATACACGAGTTGATTCAAGCAAGGAGTACGACGAGTTTGAGGACCAGATGCACTTAAGTGGGGAGGACTTGATCGAGTTACTAGGTATTAACATACGCGATATCGTAGAAGAATTTCAAGATGATTTAGATGTGGAGAGCAAAGCACATAAATTTGAGCAAAGGGTGGAGTTGAAGCACCCAATAAGTCACTTGAAGTACGTTTCCATTGGCCCTGACAAAAAATTTTCCCATACAAAGAGTAAGGGTGAGGCATATTTTGACGAATGGACGAGGATTGAGAAGAAATCAAAAGAGGTTCGCACCAAGAAAGTCAAAAACTTGCAGTATGCGGTTGGGGAATAGTACTGTATAATCATGAACGCAAGTATGACCCAGCTGATTTTGGAGCTGCATGGAGCAGACCATTCTTGATAAAAGAGATGGACGAGTATGGAGTAGCCACGTTGTATGATGAGGTCGAAAAATCATCTTTTCAAGTTCACAAATATAGACTGAAACCTTATCACGATGGAGGAAAGAAGAATAGAGGTTGCAAGTCGGTGGAGTTTGGAGATCCACCATACGGTTGGAATTAAATGAACGAGATAGCGTCGAGCAAGCGACGTTAAAATTTGCACTTCTCGGAAGGCAACCCGAGCTTTTTATATCCTTTTGTATTTTATTCTCAGTTATTTAATGTTTTATTTTGGTTTTTATCTTTTTAGAACAAATTGAAGAACTCGAACGAGGGAACTGATAAATAAAGTGAAGAAAAGTCGACCAAGAAATTCCGCCCGTGTCGACGCCGAGACTGCTCGCGTCGGTCGACGCGGTGTTGATGCACCTGCCGAGAAATTGCTCTCTGTAGCGTCGATTGGGCTCGCGTAGATCGACGCAGCGTCGACGCGAATCCCGGACCCGGTCCAGAAGCATTTTAAATTCGGATTTTGCCCAACAAACCCAACCCATTTGCGTGTGACCCGCGGAGGCAGCCCAGAAAACTGCTTTAGAACCGCCAATCCCACCCTTCTCTTCTCACTTTCTTCTTCTCAACTTCTTGCTTCATTCCAAATTTTTACTTTCTTTAAAATTTCCTTGCACCACAACACTAAAATCCCAGAAAATACACACCACGAACTCGGAAATTTCCACATACCAACTTCCTTTCAAGCTACCTCTCCAAACGGGCAAAGTAGGTTTCGGGCAAATTCGAGCAATTCGTTCGTTTCCAAGGATAATCGGCGAGGTACTTCGCTTATACTCTCTTGGGACCATATAATTGTTGTTTGGTTGTGTTGGGGTAACTCTTGGTACAAGAGTTGCTTAAATTTTTAATTGGTTAAACACGCACGCCAAGTGTTCGACGAAATTTCCCAAAGAGCCAAAGGTTTTATTTTCAAGATTTTTCATTCCCGTTACACTTCGTATTGATTGATAATTTCTCGGGTGGAAAAACGTAAGGATATTTTGGCAAAATACGGAGCATCATTCCCAATGTTTGACAAGAAGGAAGGGGATGTTTTTAAGAATATTCGACAATGGGGTTTTGCAACCCATCGCATGATTAACAAAGACGGAATTGAGGAGGAGGCCTCGAATGGCTAGGAGAACCACACCAACCTTTCCCGCTATGTTGATGGCCTCGGGTGTGGGTATTTTGCCCGTATGCACCTACCCGTATTTAGCGAGCTTATGCTCGAGTTTTTCACTACTTTAGCAATCTGGAATGGCAAGACGTTCACATGTAGGCTAGGTGGGAACGACGTGTTTGTGAACGAAGAGATATTTGGCAACATTGTTGGTTTTTCGACCGAATGGGACCACCCGGTGGGAGTTCAAGGCTTCGATTTAGCCTCTTTTGGGGGATGATAACCGGGGGAAACACGGGTGATTCCAAGTAATTCCCTTGCACAAAGATTCAAGACGAAGCCCTCTATGTCACCTATAAGATCCTCGGTCACATCATTTTGTTCAAAAATGAGGCCACCTACGTGACCAAGTCCGAGCTCTACGTTCTACAATGTCTTGTTGACGGTCGTCAAGTTCGGCTATACCCATTGATCTTGAAAGGACTCTACAATGTTACTAGGGGTAGGCCAGGTAGCAAAATGCCTCTCCTTTCCTTCGCACCATACATTACCGGTCTCGCCCATTACATCGGGTTCGAGTCCACTCGGGATGACTTTACTATCTTTGACGCGTACCCCCGCACCCCGAGTGAGGTTTTCGACTCAAGGAGGCTCCTCGTCTCGAAACGACGAGGATGGCGATATGGAGCCGGCCCCACGTACCACTTCGGGTCCGAGTCCGGATTGGGGCCAATTTTTCGAAGACAACTGAGCATTTCAATTGAAGATGTTCGACAAGCTCCAAATAATTGACGACAAGATTGACGCGAACCACGAGCAAAACCGTCGGAGCTTGAGGAAGATGCGCGCTCACATTTCGAGCCTCGAGGAACGGTTTGAGGCGGCTTATCCCCAACTGAGCATGGACGTTGATGAGAGCCTTAAGGGTGATGAAATCCGCGAGTTTTGACATCGTTGTATCTTTATTTTTATGCTTTTATTCAATATATATATATCCAAAAATATTGTTATTTTCTTTGCCTTTGTTTGTTTTGTTTTTCTTAGGGAAATTCGCATCACGTATGTTGAAGAAGCGGCCGATTGCACAAATCAACGAGTAGGGCTCGACCTTTTTATTTCAGGGATGTTTTCTTTTCCTTCCTCTTTTTGATTTTTGATGTATTTGTGGCAATCAGGAGATTGTCGGGGTTCTTAGAGAGGGGAGTGGTCGAGTGTGATTCGTATTGCTTTAATTGTGTAATTTTTAATACTTGTCTTGTAATAATTAAATTCTTAAACGTGATCAATTGTTATTTCTGCGCTAAATTGTGTTTGTATGGCTTGCCTATCGAAGTTGACTATGTATGATTTGAAGTTCTTGTCTTTGAGCGTGCATAAGTGCATTAGTTTTTTAAAATTATTATTTAAATGTAAAATGGTACTTGGACGCAATCGATTTAACAAACCCAAAAGGCAGCGTCAATTCAAAACTTTTTCATGCAAAAAGTCATTGAGTAGCCTGAGTATTTCTCATCATTGCATGTGCTTGAATAAGTTTCAGTTTTGATATCTCTTTGAAACCTCTGTGTGTAGTTGACTTTGAACATGAGGTTAGGCACAGAAAAAACCCTATTTATGGCCATATCCATAAAATTTTAGCCACTATAAATTCCGAATGATTCAATCATAGCCAAATAATCCATGCCTATAGCCATGAGTGTTTTTTAGACGACCCCTACAACCCATTAAAAGCGTGGGGTAGGAGTTTGTATTTTTATTGGTTATTTGAATCTTGGGAATTTTTATTAGGAATTTATTATTTTGTAAGTAAGGACCACCATCTAAAAAACATATAAAAAAAAGAAAAAGAAAAATATACCCCATAAAAATGATAAAGGGGGAAATAAAAAAAAAGAAGAAAACGAAGGATGGCGAGTCTTGTTGAGTAATTGCCTACGCGCTTAATTTAAGGCTTGTGTTTTATTATTTATTTTCTTATGAAGCCTAATGTTTAAAGGCAAAAGAGTTGTGAGAAGAAGCACGTTACGAGCTTCAATTTTGCTTAAGTGGTTTGAGCTTACAGTCGGTTTACGAGTTTCGAGTTGAGGAATAGCTAATTTTAAGGCTACGTTATGAGAGTTAAGTGAGGTTTTTATTTTTGAACGAGGTGAAGCATATTGCTTTGTGACTAGATTAGGTTGGGTGAGTTATTGATCATGTTAGATCATGAGTTAGCCACATGACTTATATATTCCATACCCGTCCAAAGAGCCTTACATTACAATCCGAAAAGACCTTTTCCGATTCTTAGTTCGATAACACACTTAATTTGCGATTGAAAAGAGATTGAATTTCCGTGCTTATTTATTGTGCATGAATTTGTATGATTTGAGTGTATACACGTCCTATGCAGCAATGCTTGAGTGCTTTTGAGCGAGCACCCATATATATTTCCCTTTTGAGAGGATGCATGAATTTGATTTTGAAGCGACAATGTAATAAAGGTGGAGTGTTTGACGTTGCGTGATTTGTACCTATATTTTCAAAATTATGTATGTAGCATAGCACGACTCATTGCATGAATTTATTTTCATTCTTTTTATACTTTGAAAATATCGTTTGTTCGAGGACGAACAAACCAATAAAGCGTGGGGTAGTTGATTAGAGTAGATTTGTCCTTATTTTTATTAGCTTTTTAGTTTTTTTTCTATTTTTTTTGGGTATAAGTTGGATGATTTAATTAATTCCGTATTTTTTATATTTCCAACTTATTTTACCATATTTTAATCATAATTGATGAGAATAGGTGATTATTTGTTGTTTTTCACCTTACAGCTAAGTAACCGGAAGAGTTCAGAGCGTAAATAGATGAAGTTCGATGTTCAAGATTGGAGAACGAGCTTTCCAGTGAACGAGTAGCAAAAAGATCGAGAAAATGAGACAGGCCCTCAGTAGCGTCGATCGACGCAAGCATCGATGCTACATCGACGCAGACCTCTGCACGCGACGGTCGATGATCTGTCGACGCCAAGCCGACGCAACTTGCAGTTGCGTCGATCCATGACCGCATAAGCCGACGCGAGCACCCAGGCAGCGTCGATGCCGAGATCCAGCACGCGTCGATCGACGTGACATCGACGTGGCTGCCCAGAAATGCATTTTTAGGGTTTCTTGTGCGCCAAGACATGATATATCTATATTATACCCTTCATATTTTGGATTTTTAGAGGAGACACGACTATCTACGAGCAAAGACCACTTTCTTGGGTTATCCATCATAGAAACAACACATTTATACACTCCATAAATCAAGATTGAAGATTCAAGTTCCTTACGCTCAAGAATCACTTCAAATCGAGACGTTGTTTCAAACTCCGGATTCGCTTGAGATTTTTACCGCTTTCAGTAGTTACAATAAGTACTCTAAACTCTTAGTTAATTTTGTAATTAGTTTCCTAGTTATTTTCGTAGTTAAATTCTTAGTTAAATCTAGAACTAGTTTAATTAGTTTAATCATTTCGTGCTTGGATATTGGATTAATTTAGTTTATTTATGCGATTTGATTTATGCTTAGTTATTCATTTTTTTCTTTTGATATAATTGTGTCGTGATAGTTAATTAAATTCATGTTCTTAAATTTGCTGCTTTTACTTCTTAGTTCTTAAGATCGAATAGTCTCATTATTGCTCGTAGTAGATAATATAGTTTAGAGTAATTAGATTAATTTCCCTTAGTTTAATTATTGATTTAGTTTATAATGATCAATTAAAAATCTTTAAAAACCCCCGATGTACATGTATTTTATGCTAGTTCGTAAACTGAGAAAAACATTTAGAGACCGAACAGTTGTTTCCTCGAGAGAATCGACTTGAGTCAAACTCACCACCCTACAAGTTCCTCGTACTCTTGCGAGCAAACTTACCTGTTTTTAATTAAATATCTTAAAAGGGGTGCACAAAAGTCTGGATCATGTGTCTGTGTGTGTGTGTTGTGTGTGTGTGGTGTGTGTGTGGTGTGTGTGTATGTATGTTTCTGTGTGTATGTCTGTATTTATATAAAGATTTCCTGAATATACATTACAATGTTCTAATAGTATCTAAAATTGTAGGTCTTTTTCCCTGTATTGAAAGATCTTCATTATTGGACTATTTGTTTCAATTTCAAAGACCGTGCCCTACAAATAATTGACAACAGAACGCTTGCACAACGCACAAGTGTTGCAATTCATTACGACAATGGCCCCAAAAAAATTGTAAGTACTCTACAACAATAATCACACAAAAAAAAATGTATCTTCCTGTAAGAAGAATGTGAATGTTGAAAAACGCCATGGAGATCAGTTATACTAATTGTATCTCATTATATTCAATTCTCTCAGGCATCAACATTCAGCAAATATTTGGAAATCAACAATTTGAAGAAGAATGCGAATGTTGAAAAATTTTTACAATCAATTGTCAAAATGCCATGGAGATCAGCAAATAATTTTGATGATTGTAGAATATATTGCAGGAGACATCTAGAAACATACAAGGGGAAGTTGGGCATGGATGGATCGAATACAGGTTTTACTAAAGATAATGTAAGTAAATTTAATTAGAATTTTATACTTATTTTCTTTGTATTTATTTATTTTTCTTGTATATTTTTTCAATAGGACAACGATTTTTTGAAGACATTGAGAGAAAAGTACTGTTCAGCAATCATAATGATGGACGAGAATACGAGAAAGAAAAAACTGTTGAAAGATGTGGGACGTGTGGTTTGTCTGCTGTAGTGATATTCTGAGTAAAAACAATATTCTTGTTTAGGTCTGTTTCATGTAGCAAGTTGAGGTGTTGGAAATATTCTGGTTTCTATTGTTTATGTTTCAGTTCATGCTTTACATTAATGGTATGAGGTTGAGGCGTTAGAAACAACACACGATTTTATTGCTAATATGCTTTGGAATTTTAGTTGCATGTGGTTGTTAGATTTGCTGCTTAATATGCATGCTTTGAAATATTAGTATTATATGATAAGTTTCTAATTCTTTTATTTTAAGAGATTGGATACTTTTATATATTTGTAATGCTAAATGCATGATATGTCAAATACTCTAATTTGAATGTCAAATATTAAAGTTTGTGTATATTGTTCTTGTATTTTTAAGTTTACTAATTAAAGTTTTCATTTATTTTACATATGAGATATACATATATCATCCCATATTTTACACATACACACGAATACGAGCCACACATATACCAGCCCAATATCATCACAAAAAAAAAAATTAAATACTAAAAACCTAATACCCTAAAATAGAAAATTGAACTATAAATCACGAATCTCTGTCACACATATACAAGTCAAATATCATTGCACACACAAGCACACAAATCATCACATAAACTTTAATATGGAAAACTTAACCCTAAAATGGAAAATAAAACTTTAAATCCTAAATTTCGGTCAGATATCATCACATATACCAACTACATATCATCCTACAAACCAGACACATATCATCAGAAAGAAATAAACCCTAACCCTAAAATACTAAACCCTAAACCCTAAACCCTATAAAACCCTAAACCCCTAAAACCCTAAACCCTATATCATAAATAAAATGGAAAATAAAACTTAAAATCCTGAATCTCGGTCAGATATCATCACATATACCAGCCACATATCATCCTACAAACCAGACACATATCATCAGAAAAACTTAAACCCTAAAGCCCTAATACCTAAACCCTAAAACCCTAAACCCTAAACTGTAAACCCTAAAACCTTAAACCCCAAAATTCTAAAACCCTAAACTTAAACCCTAAAACGGAAAGTTAAACTTTAAATCCTGAATCTCGGTCAGATATCATCACATATATTAACCACATATCATCCTACAAACCAGACACATATCATCCTACACACCAGCCACATATCATCCTACACACCAGCCACATATCATCCTACACACCATCCAAATATCATCACATACACCAACTACATATCATCATATACACCATCCACACATCATCACATATAACATCCACATATCATCACATGTACTAGCCACACATAATCACATACATCACACACCATCTACACATTTCGAATCACCAGCCATTTATTTGTTAAAATAAATTCTAAGATTCAAAAACTAACCACAACTAACGAACAAACATATAACCTTTTCATAAACAAAAAGTCATTACGATTACAATAAAAAAGATTGGATAAAAAACACCAGTCCAAAAATAATAAATGAATACAATCTAAAAAATAAAAATTAGTTATCTCTCTATTTTGTAATATATCGAAAAAATACTAACTATAATATGACTTTAAACTAGCATATTTACAACTCAAAAGAATGTAGCAATGGTGGAATCTTTTAAATCGTATTCGGACTAACAACTTTGAAATTCAAACTCGATGTTGGACCAACACTCGGATGCACAACATAACCGTCTTCGGCAAATGTAGCAATACCATCCTGAAAAAAAAAAAGTATACAATTAAAAAGCAGGCTAATGTAACATAATTTATCAAAATCACAAGGATTTCCAAACACAAAATATATATATTAAAGAAAAGTGAAGAAAATACCTGTAGACCATCTACAGCTTTCTTAGTTTGTGACTCAGCAATTTGTGTTCGGTTTCTTTTCCCTTTTGCTTGGTTACGCTTCTTCTCAAGTATACTCTTCTCCCTCTTGTTCCGCTTATCTTTCTCACGACTACTTTGAGGATTTTGAACAACACCACTCAACAGAGGATCAATGCAATCATCAAAATAAATGGGACCAACTTCACGTATAACACCACATTTAGCAATTTCGAAAGCTTCTTCACACTTCAAACGAGCTGCAATATTATCTTCACTTGCTAAAATCAGCTTCTGAAACTTTCTGATCATTTGAATCCTTCAGCCCACCATAGATTTGTTTGAGGAATCAACGACAGGAACATCATCTAAGACCCGCTCACTGAAAATATCCTCACGCCACCTTTTGTAAGATATCTCTCGGGGATAGCACACACATAATGAATATTCATTATACGCAAACAATGACAGCACAAAATACCGACCTCAAAAAACAACTTACATGTGCAAGATATTGACAAATCTTCAACATTGAAAATTACAGAATGTTTTATCACATCCCTACCCTCGACCCACGCATGATAAGTAATAATAGACCCTTCTATAGAAAAAAAAAAGGATTGATGATATGCATCACCTTTCATAAACTGATCTTCAAATAAAGAGAAAGCTTCAATTGTATACACATCCCTAGCATGTAAAACTAACTTAACATAATTTAAAACCATATATGGTGTACCTAGCATGCAATGCACATCCTCATCATRCTCTTTACTCCTCCTCTCAGACACAACTCTGATGAACATGTTGTAGAAATCACAAAGCCTATCCGTCTTTGATAATTTCCTTGTAAGCGCATGATTTTGTGCTCTCACTTCTTTGAGAAGATAAAATGCCTCCTGAAAACCAATCCTTGTTAAACGCAGGACACCATTTTGCTCTTATATCATAAAGCCTTAGTTACCAGGAATTATCCCGACATCCATAATCTTTAACCATCCTTAAAAACATAGAAAATCACAATTTACTGACACATATCATCACACAAAACTAACATATATCAACACAATATACTAACACATATCATCACACAAAACTGACTCGATTCTCTAACTCATTAAAAACCCGCACCCAAAAATCACGTTCTTACCATGATGGTTCATACCAACAAATGGACCACAAATCATGTCGTATTTGTTAGTGCGATACGTAGTATCATGCACCAAAAAATTACCAAATAATTCGTAATCTTGCCGCATACGACCATCTATCCAAAAAAAACTACAAAGCCTAGACTCACTATCCACCTCAAAATCAAAAAAAAAAAAAGTCCTTCTCATTAGCTTGCCTATTTTTAAAATTTTGGATTAATGTGTTAGAATCAGTACCATAAAATATATTAGATTTACTTAAAGCATTATATGCATCTCTAGTGCTAAAACCTAAAAAAGGTGAACCACCAGACTGGTTTTTTAAAACTCATACACCATCGGCCACACCAACACCACTTTTTTTTAACTCATTGAGGTAAGCAAGTTGAGTCGGACAAATTTGTCTATGGGATAGAAGAAGATGACTAGAGGTAGGTGGACATATGTATGGTTGTACTCGTATTTATGTGCAGTAACAACCCACAAACCCCTACGATCAATATCAAACCGAATAAAAGAAGGACAGCCTATTCTCACATCTAATCTCGCATAAGACCTACTTTTTTTTTAAACTTGTTTCTGACCAACCTTAGAACAAATAAATATTTTCATCGAAATTGAGCCATCAACCCTCTTCCTATAATTCCCCTTCCTAACACTAAACCCAACCCTAAACGCATGATCATTATACAAATTACACTACAAAAGAAACCGACAATACTAGTGGATATGCTGACGGGCAAAAAGCCGTCAGCATTGCTGGCGGACTTACTGGCAGAATCAAATGCTGGCGGATATATTGGCGGCCTTGGCCGTCAGCAACCGAAGCCTCCAGTAAACCGTCAGCGAATGAGCGGGAGTTTATCCCGCTTCATTATACTGACGGCCATGACCACCAGTATAGAATTTTGGCGTCGCTGACGGAAAAGACCGTCAGGATAAAATTCTTAATTTAAAAAAGAATAATTATATATACGCTGACGGTCGTGGCCGTTAAGATCCTGACGGTCTACCCATCATCATATAATTTAAAAATAATAATAATAATAATAATAATAATAATAATAATAATAATAATAATAATAATAATAATAATAATAATAATAATAATAATAATAATAGACATCCTGGCGGGTTATGACGCCAGTAATTCTGACGGCTTCTCCGCCAGGAATACTGGGGGGCACAACCACCAGTAATGCTGACGGCCAACCCGCCAGGATTTCCTGGCGGGTTCTTCCGCCAGGAATACTGACGGCCCACCCGCCAGTAAAAGTATCAGATATTCCTGGCGGGAAACACCCGACAGCAATACTGGCGGTTTCTTGCTGGCGGGAAA
>BMAC01000028.1:2125973-2141374 GCA_014905375.1 Phtheirospermum japonicum | reverse complement strand
ATACATATATATATATACACACACACACTAAATTGATTATAACTGTTTCTAAGTTACTATATATATTAAGTTTACGATGAACATTGTTACTAATGAAAATTATACTACAAATATTTATAAATTTAATAAAATATTAATTATATGTATCTTAACCGTTGATATAATATTAGGTTATTATTTAGTAGAATAATATTTTATTTCGACGACTCTAATATATATTCCAATAAAACTCAAGTTATAGTCAAAGTTATTTCAATAACACATTAATAATAATAATAATAATAAAATATGATAGTAATATTTATATATTTAATAAAATCATAAATTAGATATCCATGAAATCATACGGGTAATATTTATTATTATTATTATTATTATTATTATTATTATTATTATTATTATTATTATTATTATTATTATTATTATTATTATGTTTCATTTGAATTTATATATTTCATATATTTAATGAAAATATAAATCACAGATGTCTTAATATAATGAAAAATAGTTCTCAAAATATTTTAAAATTGGATATAAATATAATTAAAATATAAATATTTATTTTAATATCACACTTATTAAATAATAATTTTGAGTCTTTATATTTTAAAATGAAAAAAAAATCCAAAAATATTGAGAATTTTATAAAATAATAAAAGTTTTGAAATAAAATGAAAATATATTAAGTTATAATAAAATGGATTGGAATTATGTAAGTGTATCTTTAACACTCAAATTCATAAAAACTCACCATTTAATGAAATTTGGATTTGCATGAAATTGAGTATCATTGGATTTTATAAAATTCTTAGAATTCTAAACTGAAGCAATTAATTTTTTCAAAATCCATAGAATTTTAAATTGGGTATAAAAGTGAACTGAGTTTTAAAATCAAAACAATGCCCATAAATTAATAGATAGTCAAGAAATTAAAATTGCTATTCTATAAATTTCACATTAGATGATTTATAATTTAATTTTGTTATGTCCTCATCAAGCTTTGATTTGATATTTTACATCAAACAAGTATATATATATATATATATATATCAATTATATTGGCATTAACTCGTAATATAGTATTGATAAAAAAATAGAGGAACACAAAAAAAGAAATTAAAAGGAAAAGATATATTGGTCAATCATATGACTAGTCTCGGTCACCCGAGTCATATAAATTCGGTTTAGAAATATGACTGAATTCCTTCCTAAAGATGGAGATTCCTCCGAAAAGATGGAGATTTGTGAAAATCAACCAATCCCATCTTGGAATGAGATTTACTTAACAAAACCAATACTAAGAAATTTAGTAAAATATCTATCAACTGAACTGGAGAAGCAATCTTCTGGGGGAGTATAAAGGAAAATTTTCATTTTTGGTCAATTATGTTGGCCACTTTTCAGAATGGTACGTGATGTTGGCCAGCATCTAATCACGTCTTCTAAGTTGGAAAATTCATCAAATAAGATACAAAAAGCCCAATCGGGCTTCTATGATTATGTGGCATGACTAAACCATTTGTTATCATTTTTGATTTAAATCGAATTGTGAAATTAAACAAACTGACCCTAACTACCAAATTTACCCTCAACTTCTTGATAATAAAAATCTTCTCACAAATCAACCATCACATTTCTCCTCGGCCCCAAATTTCATACGCTCGAAGCAGTTAGGTCAGGAAAAAAATATCATCTTCGTCTCAATCCTCCACTTCTTCTTACCAAGTTTCTTCTTCTTCTTACTTCCAATGTTACTGTAAGGAGAAGGTCGAGTTATAAACGTCTAGCACAAAAAAAATCCGGGTAAAAGATTTCACGGTTGCAGGAATTGGAATAATGGTGATTGCAATTTATTCAACAGGGATGATCCCTTATCACCTTGTAAAATTGTAGAGCTTCTAGCCGAAATAAAATCCATGGAGGAGAAACATGAAGTTGAAATTAATAGTTTGAAGAAGAAATATGATGCCCAAATGAAAATCATAACTGAAAAGAAAAAGAAGAAGGTGCAAATATGGCTCGTAATTTCCTGGGTGATTCTACTAGTGATGTGGTTGCAAAATTAGTGATTGAGCAATCCAATTGAAAAATGTGTGTGGGTGACGTCTACAATCTACAATGATCCCATTTATTATTTTTATTTTTTTGGTTTCTGCCATTGATTGTGACTCAAAAATCTTATATGCAATTGTTTCAATGTAATTTAGGAAGTATAATTCTATGTATGTTTTTCAATGCAGGGTAATTTAATATTTATGTAATTAATGTTTTTATGCAACTATTTTGATGTGATTTAGAAAATTTAATTTCATGTAACTTCTTAATGTAAGGTTGTTCAATTTAATGGTTGGTATGTGATGTATGAGTCATTGAATTGTGTTAAACTTATCTATAATTTGGCTAATGTCTATGTCATTGAAATTGTGTATGTTTGTGTTTACCCAGTCTACATATAAACTACAGAAACTTAATATTGTAAACTTTCAAGGGAAACACTCTTAATAGGCCGGACTAACGGATCATCCGTTAGGCCAAAATTTCATATCAATACATTATAGTACAAAAACAAATACATTATAATAAAAAACCAATACATCATAGCATAAATACATCACAGTACAAATAACCAATACATCATAGTACGGGTCAGATATTTATGAAAAACTAATACTTTACCGTACAAAAACAAATACACCACAGTACAAAAATCAATACATTATAGTATCGGGTCAGATGGCCTAACGGGTCATGACCCGTTAATCTAGCCTAGCACAAGTGTTTGCCAACTTTCAATATAAGGTGGATATTTCCAATTCAAACAAGTTAGAGATGAGTAAAATATGGCAAGGCTAAACAAGACAAATATCAATTCAAACAAGTAATAAAATACATTAAAAATCCAAACTGGTAAAAACTGGAAATTGTAATCCCCACTAGGAACTCTTGTTTTTATCAATCCTAGCTTACAAAACCTTACATACCACATATCTAAAAAACCATGAATTAAATTTTGATCAACAAAAGATATTCAATCGACCCGAACTTACATAAACTATCAATTGCCATCCCAAATTAGGATTACACACCATCTAACGAAATGAAAACCTTACACAGTTTCATCAAAAGAAGATTGTCAATCTTAAAAAACAAAATCACCACATTACAAAAAATAAAGATTGTCTATAATAAGTACATAAAACACTAAAATCACATAGGCCCCTCCCCTTTCCAATCCTGACCACCAGGATGCTTTGGCTTAGGGGTTAGTGTGGCAACCAAGCTGAAAATAGAACTTTACTTCTATCCACTTTCACTGAATATCTGTTCCAGCAAAATATCCCTTTTTGTAATGCAACTCTCCTGGCTAGGAATGAAATGGCCAACAATAGTAGGTTCAATTATTTTGACACCACCAGGATTCTTGCCTTGCTGGAACTGCTGGTGCATAGATGGGCCCTGGGTGCCTTGTAGCAACTAACCAGTTGTTATTGCACCTTTTGGCTGAAAAAACACATAAAATACTTGAGATTAATACACCAATATAAAAAATTAAATTATTAGAGTTTGAAAATATAAAGAACAATATAGATTTATGGTTTGAGAATTAAAGCATTAGGGTTTTAGAATTTACTTACATTCTTCTTCCTTGCTTTGACTACTGTAGCTACAGTCACACTGTCTTGGGTTGGTAACAAAACCCATAGAGTATTATGGTTTACAATAGTAATTTGGAAAAAAAATTCAGGTATGAAATAAAGTAAAATTAGGGTTTGGAAATTTAGTTACATTTTTCTTTCTAACTTTGGCTGGTTTGTCCCCAATTATACTATCTTAGGTTGGTATCTGAATGGCCTTAATTGCATCTTTTGGCTGACACAAAACCCATAGAGTATTAGGGTTTACAATAGTAATTTGAAAAAGAAAATAGGGTTTGAAAGAAAGTAAAATTAGGGTTTGGAGATTATTTATATTTTTCTTCCTAGCTTTGGCTGGATTGTCCCTAATAACATATCTTGAGTTGGCATATAAGTGGCGGTCTTGGTTACCTGCTTTGCTGACCCCTTTTTCTTACCTACGTAATATAGAAAACATAAATAATACAATTAATAAACAAGTCTTCACAACAGATAATATGTAAATAAAAATAAAAATAAAATAAATAATAATTTACTTAACCTGCAACTTGGCTGGCTTGGGGGGGATAACTTCAAAAAGTGATTCTCCTGGCTGAGTTGGGTGGGATGGCTTTAGAAATGGGCAACTTCTCTTGATGTGTCTATTTTCTGGATAATTACTGCACTTGGCTCCAGTTTGCTGCCTCTTAATCTTGTTATCAGCTTTGACAACTTTAGTCTTAAACCTATTTCTTTTTCTGACATTACTTCTTTTCTCATCAGGCTCTCTTCTTCTGAGTTGGGTTGGCATACCTGCTCCCCTCCCAAGGTTTGGTGGTAATGCGGGCAAAAAACCAGAGTGGGTCCACTCATTCCTGCCATTAATAGGCATAATTGTAGGCTCATACACTCTCTTGTATGTTTCAGTCCTATAGCAAGGACCAACAAAGTCATCCAGGTAGCAGTAACAGCATGAATGAAAGGGGTTCCACACAATTCCCACTTCCTACATCCACATTTCTTGTCCTTTACGTTCACCTTAAATTGATCCCTATTAGCACACTCAATTTGGAAATTGTGTTCATCAGCCTTAATGGGTATACACTAAACCAGATTTTCCACATTTCCACCAAGTATCTCTTGATTCTTAATAGAAAATGTACCACTCTAGATTGATTCTTTTGCATTCACTTCATTAAATACTCCATGATCTTCTGCACCATAGACACAATAGGTTTATCCTTAGCTTCAAAGATGTTGCCATTAAATATCTCACAAGCATTGTTTAGCAACATGTCACACTTAGGGAGTGAATTGAAATGAGACCTACTCCACTGGTGGGGAGGTTTATCACTGAACCAATCACATGCTTGCTCATCTATAACCCTAGGTATAGCCATTCTTCTTCTGAGTTCATTCACTGTGCATGCTTTAGCTGCCATCCAAAAAGCATTCTGCAGCAACTGGCCTCAAAAACCTAGCCTTCTTCTAATTCTCATGTAAATTTCTAGCGCAAAACCTCTGGTCAGCATTGGGGAAGATCTCTTACACAGTAGCAATTAACCCCTTTTGCTTATCTGAGATGAATGTCCACTCATAATCTTTCTCAATATCTAGGTCTTTTTTGAGAAGGTGTAAGAACCATGCCCAGTTATCCTTATTCTCTACAGAAACAATAGCCTATGCAATGGGGAAGATATTATTATTACGGTCCACACCTACTGCAGTTATTAGAGTTCCCTCGTGTGGCCCCTTCAAGAAGCAAACATCCACACCAAATAATGGCCCACAGCCCTTCTTAAACCCCTCTTTCTGTGCATGCAAACAAGTGTAAAACCTATCAAACAGACTTTCACCAGTACTTTCATCAATTCCTAAAGTTACTGTACTACCAGGGTTGATTGTTCTAACTTCTTCACAGTAATCCCACAACAACTCATATTGATCATTAGGAGTTCCATCTAGGTTTGCAATGGCTTTTATCTTACACCTATATGCTTGTTAATTAGACACATGCACCATAATCTCCCCAATCACATCCTTCCTAAATTCCTTAATCCCTCTGATATTTTTCAACCAACCAAGAAGATTTCAAAACTTTCACCTTGACATTACTAGCACAAATGTGGAGTGGGGTAGACTTTATGACTTGGTAAGTGACAACATCTACAAGCTTAAGTGCATGAAGCTTCCATCCACATGTTTTATCAACACATTTGACATGAACATGAATTTTATCATTCTTTGTTATTTTAACATTTTTCTTACACTTAAATAGCACTAGAATGAATAATTTTCCTAAGTTCAGCTTTTGTGCCAAAGAGCATGCCAATTTTGAAGTTAGGATCAAATACTTCAAGTGGATTAAAAATAGGAAATTTAGGGCCATAGTTTTCATCACCAAAACCATCTTGACTCAATAAATCATCACCACTCACCATGATATCCTCATCCCTTGAATCCATACCCTTAGGTTGCTCACGTTCATTGCCTAATGTATCGTCACCTAACCATTCAGCATCATAATCTACATTATCATTAAAAAATTCTCATCATTTGTTTCTTCTTCCATATAATAATCACTATCTTTTGAATCCTCAAGTTCTCCCTCACCTTTTCCTTTACTACCCTCTCCATCTAACTCCCTTTCATCAAAATCCTCTTCAATACGACCCTCCCCATCCAGACCATCAATACAACTCCCCATCCAGCCCATCAACACAACCCTCCTCATCAAGCCCATCAATACAACCCTCTCATATATCCCATCATTGCAATCCTCCCCATCTAGCCCATCAATACAACCCTCCCCATTCAGCCCATCAATACTACCCACCTCTTTTACATTAGCAGATTGACCTTGTTCAAGTTCAGACTCACTACCCTAAAAATATAGATTAATCTCCCTTAGAGAATTCAGGCTATCTACACATAACTTATGCAAATCAGATTCTGTCTTAAACAACCTAAAACCACAACCTTTTATTCTTTAATAGAGTCTCATAGGTAATTTGACACCTTCTACCTCTAACAGTTTTGTAAACTCAGAAATGCTAACACTATCTGGTCCACAACAGTCAAGCACAATTTCAGATCTACCTACATATGCTGAAAATTCGCCCACATCAAAAACACCCCCATAGTGAAGACATATAGTGAGTAATTTGGTTGTACTGTCTTCAAAGCAAATAAAGGAAAAAATTATGCCTCACATAAGGATTTATTGACAAAAATCATATAATAAGAAGAAGATTCTTCTACATGACCCTACATGTCATATGCACTTTATACAAAACAATAAGGAAATGGCAAGACCAATCTAGACCCACAAACTTTGATAAAAAAACACAAAAAAAAAAAAGCAAACAATAAATCAAACATGTTAGAATATTTTCTCTCAGAACAATAAAGAACGCAATTATTATACCAACAATCACAAAAATGAAAAACCTAAAATTTGAGAAAATTAAATAACTCATTGACGCATACCAACAACCAAATCGAACAAAAAATCCTACTTTACCCTACATATGTCACAATAACCCAAAAATCTTACAATAAAGAACAATCGAACATAAACTGTGTACAATCGCATTTATAAGTAGACTTACTATATCTAGGTGGGGGCCTGTGAATTCTTATCTGGATCTCTAAGACTCATATTCGCGTAAGAATCACAAAAATAAATGGATATTTTTCAATTACCTTCAATTAATCTGGATTTGGCACTGTATTTTTGGGTGAATTCTGGATATTTAGGGTTAAGGATGAGTATTTCAAAGGTCGTAGAGTTTTTTTTACAGGGACTAAGTGTGAGGAAATGAACGGAAGCCCATATGTCCATCAAGTTGAGGGTAAATTAGGTAGTTCGGGTCAGTTTATTTATATTCGCAATTTAATTTAAATCAAAATGATAAGAAATGGTTTGGTCATGCCATGTAAACAAAAAAGCCCGATCGGGCTTTTTTTGTACCTTATTTGATGAATTTTCCAACTTAGGAGATGTGACTTGATACTGACCAACATCACGTACTCTTTCTAGAAAGTGGCCAACATAATGGATCAAAAATGAAAATTTTCCGGCCTTATATTGATTTCTGACTGTATGGCAATCTATCTCAAGATGATCAGACATTCATAGAATACGAGATTTTAAACAATATACAAGGCATCTTGGTTATCACACCACAGAAAAATAGGAGATGATATAGGAAACAAGATATCAATGTAATAGATAAGATAGCCATAGAAGTTCACAAATAGTGCTCCCCTTCCTGATCCACCTGGTCTCTACCACCAGTAGGCCTAGTGTGTTGAAAGTTGAAGTATATATAATCTAGATTCATGATTAAATTAAAGGATGTGACTTTTGATATAATGTCCACTCATGTACATGTGTGTCTTTTCATATTTTGTGCCTTTACATGATTAGTTGTGTCTTTTCATTTATGTAGTTAAGTCCTATAAATAGCCATGTAAATTGTCATTGTAAGTATGAGTTTTGTATGAGTTGTGTTTAAGAGAGTTCATTAATAATTGCGTGTTAATAAACAAGAGTGTTTATATAATTTTTCCGCTGCAATTTATTTTGAGCCAACATTTTCCAACAAAGTGGTATCAAGAGCGAGGTTCGATTCTCTAAAAAGACGATGCCCGCAAGTGGAGCATTCCCATTTCCAAAGCTCTCGAAAGATAATTTCAATCGATGGAGCATTCAAATGAAGACATATCTTGGTGGACAAGATGTTTGGGAAACCATTGAAAGAGAATATGATTTTTCAAAAGATCCCGCTACTTTAAGTCAAGCCGAAAGAAAATCCTTAAAGGAAGCCAAGGTAAAAGATCAAAGAGCTCTCTCTATCACTCAACTCGGCATGGATGACAACAATTTTGAGAAGACTTCACAAGCAACCACTGCGAAGCAAGCGTGGGATATTCTTAACAATGCTTTCAAAGGCATTGACAAAGTTAAGAAAGTTCGACTCCAATCACTACGAGGAGAGCTTGAGTCCTTAAAGATGAAAGAATCCGAAAAAGTATCCGACTAAATCTCAAGAGTTGTGATAGTTGTTAACCAACTCGAAAGCAATGGAGAAAAGTTAGAAGAAAAGCGAGTTGTTGAAAAGGTACTTCGATCTCTTGTGCAGGAATTCGACTACATTTTAATAGCCATTGAAGAGTCGAATGATGTCGAGACCCTTAACTTGAATGAGTTGCTTGGAAAATTATAAGTGCATGAAGAAAAATTAAAAAGACGAATGAGAGAACCGGAAGTCGAGCAATCTCTTCAAGCAATGACGATCAATTCCGACTAACATAAATCTAGTAACTTTGGATATCGCGGTCGTGGTAGAGGCCGTGGTAGAGGTCGTGGTTATGGACAAGGACGCGGTCATGGACGTGAACGAGGTCAAGAAGAACAGAGTTCGTACAAAAAAATGAAGAGTCACAGTCGGAACCTCATCAATCACGAACTCACGGAAGAGGAGGATTTAATCGTCATAAAAATAAGCGAGATGTCGAATGTTATAATTGTCACAAGTTTGGGCACTATGCTTCGGAGTGCCGAAATGAGTCTAACTTTTAAAAGGCTCATCTTGTCGAAAAAGATTCTGACCAATCGTTGTTGGCATTGAAAGCGTCAATCGAAGAAGAAAATACTTCGTGGTACCTCGACTCGGGTGTGAGTAATCACATGTGCGGGGAGAAGCACATGTTCGTTGACATTGATGCTACTGTTGCCAGAAATATCACATTTGGTGATATGTCAAAAATCACCATCCAAGGAAAAGGAAGGATTCTCATTCGATTGAAGAATGGCGGACACCAATTCATTGAAAATGTTTACTATGTACCTGGAATGAAAGCAAATATTTTGAGCATTGGGCAATTGCTCGAAAAAGGGTACGACGTGCACATGAAGGGCCAAATCTTGTACCTAAGGAATTCCGAAGGGAGGTTGATAGCCAAGGTACAATGTTGCTAGTGGTGTTGAGACCGGCGTTCCAACATTGGTCCCAACATGGTCCCAATTTCTGCGCATGTGGCGTGGATTGATGGGCAGATGTCCCCAGCTGAAGGCACTTCATGGCTCGCTTATGGAGGCCTTTTCGCCTTCTTGTCAAAAAGGGGGAGAAAATGTTGGGGACGCAAATGGTGAGGATGGTGAGGATGATGCTGCTAATAAGGATGCCGAAGCTGATACGGTTGCTGTCGAGGCCTTGGCGAGTCTTGCTCGAGAAAAGCAAAGGAAAAAGATCCGTTCTCGCAATAAGGCCTTGAAGAAGATGAAGAGAATGCAGGAGAAGAAGAAGAAGAAGAAGAAGAAGAAGAAGAAGAAGAAGAAGAAGAAGAAGAAGAAGAAGAAGAAGAAGAAGAAGAAGAAGAAGAAGAAGAGAAGAAGAAGAAGAAGAAGAAGAAGAAGAGAAGAAGAAGAAGAAGAAGAAGAAGAAGGATAGAGGTGAAGGAACTTCGACATCCCCTCGTCGTTCAAAGAGGGTTCAAAGTCAATAAGTTCCTTTTATTCTGTTTTGTTTTGATAAGTGGTAGATTGATCACTGTTTGATCAATGTTGGTTTGTAATGTTGGGTTGATGACTTAATAACATTGGGTGTTTTATTTAGGGGGAGTTTACTAACTTATGGGGAGTTAGTCGGTTTTGTTTGAACTTGTTTTTGCGTCTTAGTATTTTGTCCAAAAAGGCAAAAGGGGGAGATTGTTAAGGAATTTATTCTTGGCAATAAATACCTATTTTATTATTTTCCTGTCTTGGGCACAAAATAAGTTAGGAAACTAGATTTAGGACTTTATTTGTTTCCTAGTTGATGTACAAGACTTTATTTAGTTTCCTAGATTGTGTTTAGGATTTGTTTTACTTATTTACCAAGTTTAGGATTTTAGGATTGTCTATTTAAGACAAGAGAATCCTAAAACTTGGATTGACTTTTGACACACGGAATTTTGGAAGCAAAAGACGTACGATGCAAAGCAGAAGACGCACGGCAAGGATAGAAGAAGAAAACCACTTGGAGCCATTGTTCTAAATCAACAAGCTATTCGAAGTTGCGTGACCAACGGAGAAGAGCTTTTCAATCTAGGCGACAAGTATTTAGTGATTTGTACATATTTGTATGTGATTTTCGTGTGTTTTTGCATCGTATGTTGTGTGCTTTTATGTGTTTTAAGTTTATCTTTTTATCGTTTTTCTTCCTTTTTTATGTTTTTCGTTTCTTATGGTGTTCAATGTGTTTTTACTTTATTTTGTATGAAATAATCTAATTTTGTTTAATGTTAATATCTCAGCTCAAAACGAGGAAAACGGGACGAGCGACGAGCTGAAGCCATGCAGGTGCGTCGACTGACGCACCGTCGATGCACTGTCGACGCTACGCCCGCGTCGACTGACGCACTGTCGACGCACCGTGGACGCAAATGTTCTGAAGCGTCGATCCTAGACCCATCAGTCGACGCACTGCCTGGCGACGCGTGCAGCCTGGCTCGCGTCGACTGACGCACCGTCGACGCACAGGTTCTGAAGCGTCGATCCTAGACCCGTCAGTCGACGCACTACCTGTCGACGCGTGCAGCCTGGCTCACGTCGACTGACGCACCGTCGACGCACCATCGACGCACCATCGACGCTCCGGCATTTTGAGCAGTTATTTTCGAAATTCTATATAAATCCGGTGGTTTCTTCATTTTAAAAGGGGCTGGGATGAGGGGGAAAGGTCACAACAATGCAGAGGACCCTCGGTTCATGCCACCCTTTCAATTCAAGCAAAATTAGAGTTAGATAGTTCGTAGTTTCGTAGTTTCTACGTCGTCCGTCGTTCGAGTTCATTTCTCATCGCTAAAGATCGATGGATGGCTGCTGCTTTCTAGATTATAGGTTTTTTCTGCACCTTTTTATTTGCTTTATGTATTTGGATTTAATAACTTTCGCTTTGATGTTGTTATGTACTTTAGTTTCGTTAATTTAGTCATTTTCCTTTTACCATTTTTCCTAGTTGGTAATTTATGTTAATTTGGTTGAGTAGTTTAGTTGTTATTATTCGTTAGATTAGTTGTTCATTTTTACCGTTCGATGCTTAATGCTTATTTGCTTGCGTTAATATTATGGAGATGATCATGATGATATTCATGCTTTGCGTTGGAATTATGATTTGATCATGATTATGTTTGTTGGCTAAGTTTATCGGTTTAATGTGCCTATGGTCGTTTAGAGCCATCGGGATTGACAACCCCGATCGTGGAGACGATTCCGGCGCACTAGACCCTCGCTTTTATTAATTGTTTTTAAAAGCTTTTTATTTTATTTCTCGTAGATATTAGAACACCTCAAACTTTGTTTGATTGAGTGTTTAGTATAGTTTAGTTTAGTTTTTAGTTTCGTAGTAATGTTCATAAAATCGAACACCGAAATAGTTTCCGATTAGTCTTCCTTGTGATTCGACTCGAGTCAACTTATCGCATACAACAGCTCCGTTCTCTTACGGACGAGCTTTTCATTATTTTTAAACGCAAAAAAGTTCGATTCAAAATTTGCCGCCTTTGCCGGGGAAGGCTAAAGGCTACGATTTTTAGTGTTTGCTTTTATTTGTTTGTTTGTGTTAGTGTTTGTTGTTGAATTTTGTTTTTGTTTATTTTTGTTCTTTCTGGTACGTTTAATCTCGTTTGTTGAGTATTGTGCTTGTAGCCAACTCTTTGACGATTCGAGATTTTAGATCGAAGATGGCGGATTATCGAGTGAGATCGCCATATGATGACTTATGCACTTCACCTTTCGATGAAGAGACGTTTTGCCCAATGTCCGACTGGCAAGGGTATCGACCGGTAATTCCTTTGAGCTTTGCAATGCGGGAGTATGATCTTGATGAGTTTTACCTTGAGCAACTCCCAATTTTTCATGGACTACCAAGAGAAGACCCGTTGAACTTCATTCGAGAGTATAATACTATCATCCCGATGTTTCCTCATTTCGGCTTGTCGATTGATCACGTGAAAATGCAACTTTTTATTTTCACGCTAAAGGATCGGGCGAGAACATGGTTGCTGGATTTAGAGCTCGACTCCTTGAGATCGTGGGAGGAAATTTATGATCAATTCATAGATACGTTCTACTTTCACCCATCTGAACCTCCGAATCACCAATGGGCCCCGCTTTCAAATTCCTACAATTCGGCCCATATTGACTCTTATGCTAATTTTTCCGATCATAGTTTTGGTCATCACATCCCAGCTACATATCACGATTGGAGATTTAATGATCCATATGCTCCTCATGAACTACATACTTATATTCCGAGCTATGATTATTATCCCTTGTCTCCTTCGTGTATGGAATCAAGCTTGAACAATTGTTTAGAAGGGTTGTGTAAAGAGGAGGTTATTGGAGATTTGGTTGAATTTGCCGCCCCAATTATGTTAACTGATGACGTCTTTAAGGAGGACGAAGAAGGGGTTTGGCCGTTAGAGTTCCCGGAGGATGTTAAAGATTCGAGCTTCCCGACTCTTGGTGAAGAAGGTGGAGTTATGATGCTGATTTTGGAGGAGAGTGAGACTATTGAGTCGTATTTTGAACCACCCGAAGCTTTGTTGAAATTTGATTTTGAGGTGGTAGACGAGATAGTCGAGAAGGTGCTCGATCACCCCATGCCGCAATTTTGGTTTGACGTATTCGAGGTGATCGATTACTCGCATTTCCGACCTCCGAAGCTAGTTGGAGTGTTTTGCATCTCGGGACGTGATTTTTATGCCCGCCTTGGTGATTATCATCGCCAACTCTTGCATTTAGAGAATACCAAGGCGTGGCACGACCGTCATCTATTTTTAGACCCTGGATGATATCGAACGTGGACGTCGTCAAGCTAAAGATGTTAATTAAGTGCTTCTTGGGAGGCAACCCAAGCCTTTTTAATCTTATTTATTTTTGTGTGTTTTTGTTCTTTTTGTTTTCGTTTTAGGTTCCCCTCGGCGTTGAAGCCCGTTGCATGGTCTTGGATGCTCAACTCATCATCACAAGCGCGATTTCAGGGACGTATCTTTCCTTCTCTTATTTTTTACTATACTTAGCTTAATTTTTCATTTTATACAATGTGGACATTGTATGGTTTAAGTGTGGGGGGATTTGTCCTTGGTTTGGTAAGTAATTTTTGTATGCTTTCTTGTGGTTGATTTGAGTTGTGTGTATTGTTATTGAGTGGAACCTTGACGAAGTGACGTGGTTAGATGCTTTGGTTAGAATATTTAGACTTTCGTTCGAATAATAGTGTAATTGTGGGGAATGAAGTGTAAATAATCTATGAAGTGTCTTGTCCCTTGTTCTATTCATGTTTCGTTCTTAAGAGTCGAATACTCTCTACTAGCCCCATTTTCCGATACCCTCTATAGGATTTTATGTAACTTTTCTTTTTATTTTGGAGACGTTAAAACTCCACGTGCGTTATTGAAGAATGTTATCAGTTGCACTTAGCAACATAAGATTGGAGTCAATGAACTCTCGCTTTTGGTGTATGTATATTATACTCGTTTTGTACCTCATCTTTATGGGTACCTTTTATAAAAAAGAAAAAGAAAAAAAAAAGAGAAAAAGAAAAGAAAAGAAAAGGAAAAAGAAAAAAAAAAGAATAAGTAAAAGAAGAGAAAACCTTGTACAAGTTGAGTTCTTACTTTTATTTTTTTATTTCTTAGATTATATTGTTAAAGAGYTGTTTTGATAACTGGGCTAGTCGGGTGACGATTTGGCGGTTTGAGCAGGGATAGACTTTGGCCGAGGCATGGATGGGTGACGTACATGGAGGTCAACTCGTTACTTTTAGGTGTTCGGAAGCTAGTCTAAATCTCTTATCTCAAAAATCCGGTGGTTTCTTCGTTTTAAAATGGCTGGGACGAGGGGGAAAGGTCCAGATAATGTCGAGAGCCCTCGGTTCATGCCACCATTCAATTCAAGCAAGATTAGAGTTAGATAGTTCGTAGTTTCATCGTTTCTACGTCGTTCCGTCGTTCGAGTTCGTTTCTCGTCGCTGAAGATCGATGGATGGCTGCTGCTTTCTAGATTATAGGTTTTTCTGCACCTTTTATTATGCTTTATGTATTTGGATTTAATAACTTTCGCTTTGATGTTGTTATGTACTTTAGTTTCGTTAATTTAGTCATTTTCCTTTTACCGTTTTTCCTAGTTGGTAATTTATGTTAATTTGGTTGAGTAGTTTAGTTGTTATTATTCGTTAGATTAGTTGTTCGTTTTTACCGTTCGATGCTTAATGCTTATTTGCTTGCGTTAATATTATGGAGTTGATCATGAGGATGTTTATGCTTGGTGGCTAAGTTTATGATGATCATGATGATATTCATGCTTTGCGTTGGTATTATGATTTGATCATGATTATGTTTTGTTGGCTAAGTTTATCGGTCTAGTGTGCCTATGGTCGTTTAGAACCATCGGGATTGACAACCCCGATCGTGGAGACCATTCCGGTGCACTAGACCCTCGCTTTTTATTAATCGTTTTTAAAAGACTTTTTATTTTATTGCTCGTAGATGTTAGAACACCTCAAACTTTATTTGATCGAGTGTTTAGTATAGTTTAGTTTAGTTTTTATTTTCCATTTCTACGTACGTAAAATCGAACACCGGAATAGTTTCCGATTAGTCTTCCTTGTGATTCGACTCGAGTCAACTTATCGCATACAACAGCTCCGTTCTCTTGCGGACGAAGCTTTTCATTATTTTTAAACGCGAAAAAGTTCGATTCAATAAGCGCTCAAGACACTACCAAAATAAAACTTA
>BMAC01000028.1:2062128-2118885 GCA_014905375.1 Phtheirospermum japonicum | reverse complement strand
CTGCTGCTTTCTAGATTATAGGTTTTTTCTGCACCTTTTTATTTGCTTTATGTATTTGGATTTAATAACTTTCGCTTTGATGTTGTTATGTACTTTAGTTTCGTTAATTTAGTCATTTTCCTTTTACCGTTTTTCCTAGTTGGTAATTTATGTTAATTTAGTTGAGTAGTTTAGTTGTTATTATTCGTTAGATTAGTTGTTCGTTTTTACCGTTCGATGCTTAATGCTTATTTGCTTGCGTTAATATTATGGAGATGTCATGATGATATTCATGCTATGCGTTGGAATTATGATTTGATCATGATTATGCTTGTTGGCTAAGTTTATCGATTTAGTGTGCCTATGGTCGTTTAAAGCCATCGGGATTGACAACCCCGATCGTGGAGACGATTCCGGCGCACCAGACCCTCGCTTTTATTAATTGTTTTTAAAAGCTTTTTATTTTATTGCTCGTAGATGTTAGAACACCTCAAACTTTATTTGATCGAGTGTTTAGTATAGTTTAGTTTAGTTTTTATTTTCCATTTCTACGTACGTAAAATCGAACACCGGAATAGTTTCCGATTAGTCTTCCTTGTGATTCGACTCGAGTCAACTTATCGCATACAACAGCTCCGTTCTCTTGCGGACGAGCTTTTCATTATTTTTAAACGCGAAAAAGTTCGATTCAAAGTTTGTATCAAGTTTTTGATATTTTAGTTTTCGTATATTACTTTATATTTTTGTATTAATCGTGAACAAATCAAGTAATATAGTTTTCAGTTTGTACACCCAAGTTCACAAGTATTTTTACTTGTGAACTGAATTTAACTTGTTTTGTTCTTAATTTTATTTCCGCTGCATAATTTACGATTAACTCTGGTTGATGTTGTTAATTAGTGTTGGCTAACATTGATAAACAACATCACAAACTGAGACTTATTTTCAAAACCATAGACCTTCAAATCTCACAATATGCATCGAATGAAGGTAAAGTTTTGGGTTTTCAATTTTTTTTTTTTTTAAATGAGATCCTTCAAAATATATTTGGTGTTTGGCCTCCTCCGTAGTGAAATAAAATAATGGAATTCCCTATTTTAAAATTATGCGATGTTCTTGGTAAACGGATTTGGGGCATTAGAGAAAAGCATCCTTAGATTAATTTAGTTAAAAGTGTAGTTTGGTGAATTAATTTAGTTTTCCAGAATAAAGTTCCATTTTCTTTTGATTTATGAATTAATATAATGAGTAGTATAGATTAGTAAATTGATTTTGATTTTAAAATTATAGTTTAATTTTATTTTGGTTTATTGATGGTTACTAGAAACTATTAATAGTTGGTGCCACTTAATCGATCATTGGATTTTAGTTAAGGGCTTATAATGTAGACATCGTTGAAATAATAATGTGGCGGCAAATATTGGAGAAAAATGATGGGTAGTATTGTGCATATATATTCCGAATTATATTTAATTATTATTACTCCTTACTTTGATCTTGAAAAAGGTTTGTTGCAGTGTTCAAATTGATGATCTTGACCCTTCGCCATCTTGGAATTATTTTGGTGTTGAGTTCTATATTTCATATTAAGGTAAGGTTTTGAATATCAAGAAATCCGTTATTAAATATTACTAATTTTAAAGTTTTAAACTCTCCTTTTATTTCCTTTTTTATCACTAAGTATTGTCGAGATTCATTGTTATAAATATTTATATTATATTTAAGTTGTATACTGCCATTATTTTTGATGTTATGACACTATCACATAGTATAGATTTTAAAATTTGAGAATTAAGGTGATATTGATGAGTTAAAAACATGTGTTTCACGTGCATCACACGTGCACCTTACTAGTAATTATAAAAGATTGTGAATCAATCATACCTTTAGAAGTACAAATGATTGTCAATCGAATATGCAATGATGATTTACAAACATAAAAATGGTAAATTGGTCATACTAGAATATAAACATTTAGATCAACCAAGCATTATTCTAATCAATTTAGTATATGTTAATCACCAATACACATTAACCTTGAACTAATTAAATTGTGGATTCTATATGCAAGACGTTTTGTCAATCGCAATTAGAACTCTTAAAAGTTTAAAAGATTTTAACAACATCAACTCTAATCTCAAATCTATTGGTTTTATTCATTAGAGTGTTTTGAACTCATAGTTCTATTAAGAAACATCTTCTCACAGTTTTTGATTTTTTTTTAAACTAATAATTGTAAAATATTTGTCAAGAAATTATCCAATATGTAAATCAAGAATAAAAAAAAATATTGAAAAGATCAAACGCCTGATTGAAAGGAATGTTAGAAATATCCGTTATTCATTGTTTCCAAACCCCAAAATATAATGAATTTATCTCAACATAATAAAACATTCATCTAGAAAGTTCATCGAACACTTCATGTTCATAAAGAAAAAGAAATAAACAAGACAGAACCATAAGATTTTATGGATTAGATCCTTTGGATTTCATGTTTTTCATGTTTTCTTTATCAATCTTGCTCTTAATCACTTTCTATGTGCTTCTCCACTCATTTTCATGTCTTGGATGATTTTTCAGCTTCCTAATTATGAGTATAAGTCAAATCTACTCCATAAAGTTCAAAAATAACATTTTTGTAATATTTCGTGACATATTAGCAACCTGGGTAATTACCGCTAACCGGATCTCTACCTCTTGCCTGAAAGATAGCATACAGTAGTGACTAAATTCGCGACCGCTAGCTGGGTTGCTACCTCTAATAACTCATGCGGTTTTAATCATAACTCTCTCGTTATTAACTCGAATGACAAAACGTCAAAATCATTTTAAAGCCAACTCAATTAACTTTCTACAAATATATTCCACATATTCAAAAGTGAAATCTTGTCCAGTTGCTTTTATTTCACGCATACTGGACTCATGGAACTCTTAAACATGATTATTCACCGTATAAATGTTCTAAGAACTTTTTAAACTCCAATATTCACTTCTCTTTAAGCTTATGGCATCATATTTATGCTAAATACTCGGTAAATAACCTACAAAATGAGCAAACATATAACAATATCCAAATGCACAAAATACAAGTAAATCACGTTATTCATGCACAATATATCAAATACCTCAAACTTATCTATTGGTAGTTCTTACCAATGCATCTAACCCATCACCATGCTAAGGAAATCAGAAATCAAAGATATAATTTACAAGAAAATTATGAAACTCTCATCAAAGATAAAGAATAATAACATTCGAGCCTCGTGAATCCTCCAAACTCTCAACAAGCTTTACCAAATTCATAAGCAAAATTCATCATGACCTCATAATATATGCAATATAACTCATCACTCATGTATAAGGACGTGTATACTCTCAAATCAATTCAAGAAATCAAAGCTTATATAACATATTCCAACAAGGGAACCTTTGATGCCTAGATTATTTACAAAACATAAGAACAAATTCTTGCACCAATAACACTTTATTCAACCAACATAAACAATCTACTCTTATAAAGAAATAACAACTCATACTCACTTTTCCCGAGACCGTAAACTAGAACCAAATTAACTCGTAATTATGTGGCTAACAAAGAAAAGGATAATAGGCTTAAAGGTGCTGGCTAGGGATTATTTCATTTGTGATATCTAATTATTTATAGATGGATAAGAGTGTGTCAAAAATTGTCTAGATCATTTTCACAAATCATATGAATTAAGGCCTCGACCAATACTAATACAAACTCTAACGTATTTGTATATTAATAGAGATACTCTCAAGACACAAGAATAAATATTTTATATGGCTATGAACTCACCGGTCATGTCAAATGAATACAATAAATTCAAATTCATAAAGGCTTCACAAGTTCAATGAGTTTATTATCAATCCTCGACTTGGAGACTAGACTCTCAAATTAACAAATAAAGTAACATAATAAATCCTAAGTGGAACTTATGATTTCAACATTCCATTCCAATGGACATGACTCAACTCTTCTAAAATCCTAATGATAAAAATCAAAATTGTAAACGTGCTAAAGAGATAAAAATTCTAACATGCAACTATATAAATGCAAGATAAGGTACGTTTCTAACTACACTAACATCACCCCCAAACGTATACAAAATTATATCACTAGTACAAAAAAGTCATTCTAGAACATTCATTATAGAATGCCTCAGGCGGCTACGTTCTAGAATGTCGTCGGTGACATTTTCGTAATAAAAAGTCACATACTAGGACACCTTTAGAAAAGACGTTCTGGTATATTCGATATCTAGAACGTCTTTAAAAAGACATTCTGCTATATTCGATTGGAAAGCAAAATTTTTGGTTTCCCTCAACTAGCAAAAAAGAAAAATAGCAAATAAATAATTGTTTATAGCTCAAAAAATATAATTCATTTTTTTCCTAAAAAAGATTTCCTCGTTTCTCTGTCATCTATATCCCTCATCTCTCTTATCTCTCAACTACCATTAATTTTCTACCACACAAGAATTTAGTTTTATTTCCTCTCTCTCATCTTTTCACCATTATTAATTCTCACCACACAAAGATTTTTGTGGGTTCCATTTGAAATTTTATTTACCAAATAATTTTATATCCAATCACTTACTCAAAAACACAAATTATGAGCGTCCAGCATTGACAAAAGGTTACGTGTTCCCTTTGGATAAAAAGCCAGCACGTTTACCGGTGACAGCATGATGTGATTTGTTATCTCAATTTCATTTTAAGTTCTGTTGAATAGATTATTGCATTTTATGATCTTGAAAATTGTATACAAAAAACACTTAATGATAATGTTGAGATTTCAGGGCATTTTGCACTTACACTCTAGAATCAATTGGTTAATTTGGATTTGTACTTTTATTTTCCTATTGCTTTAAGGGTTTCCACACTTGTGTTGGCTCAGGCGGTGAAAGACAGACGCCTGAATGGTACAAGAAGAAAGGGGTAGAGGTAACAATTTTTTTTATTATTATTTTGGCATTTGAAATTGTATGATTTTATAAACCATGCCTTCATTTTAGTAATCAATCTAATAAATGAGCTCACACTCAAAGGTATCACACAGTTCTAGGCTTTTGTACAAAAAGCTCACTGCCTCAATACGCTTTTCTCTAAGGTTCGATCTTTACTTTTTAATAATTTTTCATGTAATTTCCTTTTTTTCTCCCTCTCTTGGTGGAGAATTACATCAGTGCTTTTTTTTTAACAGTTGCAAATCAATCAATTGTAAATCTTTTGTAATTCTGTGAACTGTGTGGAAATGCTTGCCAAGAAAATCATGGACTGGGCTATTCTTGCTTCTATATTCATGCTAAGATGCTCTATTTTCATTTTTTATAGTGATTGAACTAAAACTTGGTATACTGATACTATGATGTTTTGATTAATGATAAATATGATTGATTTTTTTAATTTTTTTGATCATTGGATAATGATATATTTTGGTTATGTTGGAGTTTGTGATTATCTTTCTTTTAATGAGTGTCGGTATATTTGTTGGTTAATTAGGTATTATTGATGATTTTAGTGTATTTAATGAGTTTTGCTGTATTTTTTGGTTAATTAGGTATTATTGATTATTTTAGTGTATTTGTTGGCCGGTGATTTTATTTAAGTTTTTCTTAATATTTTTAACTACTTTCTAGAACGGTTTTACAAAAAGCCATTCTAAAAATCACTATCTAGAACGGATTTATGTAAAGTTGTTCTAGATATCATACTTTTTAGAACGCCTTTTCAAAACCCATTCTGGATATCATATTTTCTAGAACGCCTTTTCAAAACTTCTTCTAAATGTACTTTATAGAACGTCTTTTGAAAACCGTTCTAGAAATCTCATTTTCTAGAACGACTTTTTAAAACCCGTTCTAGAAAATTACTTTCTAGAATGGGTAAAAAAGGCATTGTAGAAAGTCTGACTTTCTAGAACACCTGAAACAGACGTTCTACAAAGTCTGACTTTTTAGAAAAGCTCCATCTAGAACGCCAAAAAGCGTTTCAGATTTTCAAAAAAAGGCGTTCTAGATTGATGTTTCTACACTAGTGTATGCAAGTAAGGAAAGGCAAAGCATAGAGATTTGAGAATTAGAGTTAGAATACATACAAAAATACCTTAACTAAAAGGTGGGCGGGTGCCAAAACGTGCTTCCAAGCATCTTATCACCTTGGTAATTTGCCTTCGAGTTCCCAAACACAAAATCTACATCACTTTCTTCTTGAAATAAAGTATCATTATTGATATCAAAATCATCATAAGAAGAAAGATATTTTATAGTAGATTTCATGAGAGGAGGAGATTTATTGTAAACATAATTATCCACATCTTGTATTATCTTACACTCCTCAACCTCATCACTCTCAAACCATAACTTTCTATAAATAGAATACACAGTGCTCTCATCATTTATCATTAATGTGAGTTCTCTCTTCCTCACATCGATCAACGCTCCAATTGTGGTTAAAAATGGACGTCCAAGAATTAACGGGGTATTTTTATCCTCCTGGACGTCCAAAACCGCAAAATACACTAGGAAAATAAAATCATTAGATAGAACCAAAATATCCTCTAAGGAACATGTCGGATAAGTCATAAACCTACCTGCCATTTGAAATGCAATTGTAGTCGGCTTGATAGTACCGATCTTCAACTTATTTGGTTGACAGTGGCATCAAATCAATGTTGGCTCCCATATCACACAGCGCCTTTTCAAATAAGATGCCACCAAGATTGTAAGTGATAGTAAACTACCCAGGTCCTCGAGCTTCAAGGGAAACTTCTTTTTAATCACCGTGCTTCATTATTAAGTGATATTGACCATCTATTACTCCTCAGACATCCACTTCTTTACTACCACTTCTTTCAAAGACTTTACATAGTTGGGCATTTGTTGCAAAACATCAATAAAAGGAATATTAATATGAGTTTTTATTAAATATCAAGAAATTTTAAAAAATGATCATCCAGTTTTTTCCTTTGTAAATGTTGCAGAAAAGGCAAAGGATTAGGAGGAGTAAGGAAGGTAGGATTAGGTTCTGGCTTCTCAGCCCTTTTTTGCTCTCTATTTGTGACTCTTCCTCGTCAACTTCTTTCTTAATCACTTTTTTTGCTTCTTTCACGACTCATTCTGGCTTCTCACTTTATTTCGTCAGACCCTCATACTCTTTACCACTCGTAAGATTAATGGAACAACATTGCTCTTTTGGGCTCACCTCCATATTGCTCGAAACTAGACCTCTTTAGTGTTATTTTGAAATGAGAGTCGCCAATTGGTAAATAATCATCTCTAACATTTCAAATAAGTACACATCGTCCGAGTGACCTGAATCATTTCTTCTAGTCGGGCCTCATGATCATCCAACTGCTCTTTCGTTCTACCCATAAAGCAATAATCATTTCTTCTTGGCTCATATTCATCCCTCCATGATTACTTTGATAATTATATGAACCGTGTTGGTTCACATAATTCGTATCTTTAACCGTATTTTGAATGATAAGCCCATTTATTTGGTAATTATGTGTTTCTTGCCAATAATACACCTTCCTATTAGGCGTCCATCATCACTTTTGTATGCCCATTCAAACCATTGTAGAAGTAGCAAATCTGTTCATCATTTGGGAAACCATGTTGAGGGCACTACCTCAAAAGTTATCTAAACCTCTCCCAAGCCTCATCTAGCGGTTCTCCATCGACTTGGCAATACTTAACTTCAAAATTATGCTTGGGGGAAAGAACTTTAAGATGAATTTTTGATACATCTCGTCCCAAATATCAATGGATACAAATCCAAAAGTATTATACCAAAACTTAGTTTTATCATAAAAATAGAAAGGGAAAAGACAAAGTTTAATTGCATTGTCTAGAATATTGTTCATCTTGATAATTCCACATATTTAGAGAAAATGCGCCAAATGTGCTTTAGGATCATCTGTAGCACTTCCCCTAAACTGATTATGTTGAACCATAACAATGAATTCTGTCTTTAAGTTGGAGTTGTTCTCTGGAAACATCAGCCCGTGTGCTCTTTCGTATACTCGAATAACAGGTTGTGGTGTTGGTGGTGGTTGGAATTGAAATTGAAATGCTTAAAATTGCAATCAAAGTTGTTCAATTTTCTTGTTCACATCAAACGGTGGTATTACCATCTTTGCTCTTACCACCTAAAAAGTTCACTCAGGTCAAGATTCAAAGAATAACAAATATTTCAATTAAATCAATTATTATTATCATTTTCTAATCAACTAATCCCTAGAAACGGCGTCAAAAGCTTGATCGCTCCCTGTATTAACTAGGAATTGGTTCGAGTAATAAAAACTTATCAATTTATATACTCTATCTAACCACATGTATAGAGTGTAGATGAAGTATAAAAGGATCAAGGTCGAATCCACATTTATATCTAACCACATGTCAATTTGTTCTAGCACTGTTCATTGTTGTACTAATTTGTTCATGAGACTTCGTGATGAAGATGATGCTGAAGAGAATGAGAATGAGAACGAGTTGTTTTCGAAACTATCGCTACTGTACCAAAGGGGGGTGCTTCTTTACTTTGGGTTGTTATCTCTTTTTCTAGAGATGTTTTTATTTGGTGGTAGTTTTGTTCTTGATATGTCTGTTAGAAGAGTTTTCGTGGTGATGAAATAAGTCATCGGGTTCATGGCTCGGTTTTATTGGAATTCGATTCAATTGTAGGATTCAATGTGTTTCAAGCTTTGAAAAGTAAAGGAAAATAAAAATAAAGCAATTAACCTATCTAAACTATCCTAAAAAATGAAATAGCAAGTGGGTAGAATGCCTCGGTCATGTGACATCAATGGAAATGCAAGCAAGTAATGAAAACAATAAAAAACAAGCATGTTTCACAAAGTACAAGCATGCATGCACAAGGTCCAGCCAAGCTTGCATGTACATAAAAACTTGAATAATGCAAACTATCAAAAATTGAAAGAACAACTAGCAAGAGCAATGAAAATTAACGTCAAAATTTAAAACTTTATGTGAATTAACAAGCATCAAGCAATAGATCTAGGATTTAAGCTAAAACTATGCATGAAAATTAAATTTCAAATAAAGCACAAGAGAAACTCAAAACCTAAATAATCCAAGACTCGATCTATGATCTAGATGTGTCACTCATCTAGATTCCATAGCCAAATCATAAGATTTAACAAGTAATCAAGGAGCTAAGGCAAAAAACACAAAATTGAAGAACATGCATGAAATTGAAGAACGAGCTTGAAATTAAAAAGAAGCTTACTATAATAAAAGGGAGAACCCAATATCTTGAATTACAATCAAAAGTAATAATACAAATGAGTATTTGGATTCTTCTTGGGCTTACAAACCCAAGAAAAGTTTTAAAACTAAAATCTAGATCTTAGGAAGGAAAAAACTTGGTTCCCAAGCACATGAGAGGGTTGGGAGAGTGATGCCTCTTTTAGGTCAAGTCATGGGGCTTATATAGTTATTAGCAGGGGAAAACTCGTCAAACCGCTCGAATTCCTGGACTCGCAGTCGATCGACTGCCGGTCGATCGACTAAGGGCAGTTGATAGACTGTAGGTCGATCGACTGGTCTTAGTCAATCGACTGCCATTCCAAATTTGGGGAGGCTACTGTTCCGCAGTCGGTTTTGGGGCGTTGCAATCGATCCTCTTGAAGTGCAGTCGATCGACTGTAGTCTGCCCGGGCAGACGATTCGGCTTGGTTTTCTCATTTCGGCACGGATTTTGGGCTTCAAGGCCTCGACTCGATCCTCAGCAACTTAGAGCAAATCCAATTCCTCGAGCCACCTACAACATAAGAGTTTTGAATTCAAAAACCCACGAAACGTCATCGAAAACGCACATACCAAGCTTCAATCCTAAAAACGAGAAAGTGACCGAAAACCCTAATGAAAAATGACTCAAAACTATTAGAAACGATGTCAAACTCTAATTAAAAGCACGAGAAAAACACAATAATTACATGCAAAACGATATTTAATTGCTTCTTGGTTGATATTTGGTCTTTAATTATCTGATTTTATAATGCAGCAAGTTAGGGGAGTTTTTTAGATGATTATTGAAGTCTTTTACTAGTGATTTTTATCATGTGTGTTTTGGCCAAGAAAGACAAAAAAAATGTGGAGATTGAAGGGAATATTTCATTTGAGTTCAAAAAGGATTAGGAGTCTAATATGTTGATACGTATGAGATTACTAAGACTTTTATTCCCTTTAGTAGTTTATTTTGTCTATATTATATTTTGACTTTCTTGCCAAATATATTATATATTAATTGTTTAAAAAGTTTTTATACTTATCTTATTTGGTATTATCATGTATATTATTAAAATTAGCTTAGGTTGTAATTTTCCTTCTCCTAACTTAGAATTTCGTATGTTGCAAGTCATGATTATTAGGAGTCTTAGATTTTATCTTCTCTCCTTATTTAAAGTGATTTACTTGCAATATATTATGTAATTATTCTTCCCTTCTTTTGTATGACTCTTTACAAGCAAGGATATCTATATAAATATGAGGACTAACTCTACAACTAAAAGACACTGAATACACTGAGACATATACGAAGAAAGATCATAATTGAGAGTTGGTGCGATTTATTCGGTCAGTAGAAAATCTACCCAGACGCAGATGTTACTGCTCGTGTTGCAGCATCTGCACTAACATCCTGTTGAACGAATTATTTTTCTTTCATACTTTTGGGTTTTTATTGAGATCCAATCCTGGAGATTGTGATTATTAACTTTTGGAATAGTAGTGCTGATTTAGAGCAATTTTACTCAATATGAGTTTTTCGTAGTCTTTACTTGTTTACGTTTTCATGTGTAATCGTTGATACACTTTTCTAGTAAAGGTATTTCGACTTGAGGCACGACTACAAGGATTTATTCCTTGTAGTTAAAATTTTTAAAAACTTGTGTTTTGTTATTTTAATTCCGCTACAATTTGTTTAGACTTTGCACAAAATACACTTGATTTGTTTAATTATTTAAATAGTTTTTTATTTTTATTCATGAACAACTTAGCGAATTAGAGCTTACAATTCTTTCATGAACTGTTTGGTTATACTTTTCGGTCAAGATCTTGAGACAAAAGCTATCCAAAATATAAATGTATAATAGGTTGGCCTACAAAATGAGTTTTGGAGTCACTTTGTGATTATTGTCCGATTTTATTTTTCATTATTATTAATGGCTTTACAACAAAAACCATAACTTGTGGAAAGTCAGTAGCAACATTTTCATTGGTTGTTAGGTTCATAACAGGGCCTGATGCTATTGTTGCGACCTCTATTGCTATTGCTCAGTTCTATTGATATTTGTTTTTATTTTATAGATTGCACTCTATCGAGCTCTAATTTTCAGTCTTTGCTTTGTTTTTCACTAAGTTGATAATTCGTTTTAAAGTTACGTGACTTGTGTACACTTTATTAATTAGTTCGTATAATATAATGTTTGTGTAGGTTTCATTCACCGAGAGAGTTAGATAAGGGAAAATGAAGTTTTTGGAAATGACATGAGGTGAAAGAAGCCTCGATCAGACTCTTCTCTGTAAAAAATAATTATTATTTGGCAAATGAAATATTTGTTTCATTGGGTAGTGTTTCATTGGGTAGTAAATAATGAAACCAAAATGTCCTATTATCATTTTTTATAGTGTTTAAACCAAAACTTCGTATACTAATACTTTGGTGTTTTGATTAATGATAGATGCGATTAATTTTTAATTTTTTGTGTCATGGATAATAATATATTTTGGTTATATTGATACTAAATTTGTAAATGTCTTGCTTTTATTAATTTTTTGTGTTTTTGTTGGTTAATTAATTTTTGGTGCATTTATTGGTATCTTATTTTAAAATCTTTTTTACTACTACCTAGAACGGGTTTACAAAAATGATAACATGTACCGAATGTCTTTTTTACTACTTTATAAAATAAATTTACGAAAATCCATTTTAAATATCATACTTTCTAAAATGGGTTTAAGAAAAGCCGTTAATGAAAACTTACTTTCTAGAACCGATAACCACCCGTACTAACTGAACTTTTTAGAACACGGTTAAAAAATAGTTTTATATTAGAAAAAAAAAAAAAAACCATTTTAGATTAGTTTTTTTTTGCACTAGACAAGGTACGAAATTCGTTTCGAAATTGCTAGTTCTCAAGTTCTTTGATTTCTTCATACTTGTTTTAAATCCAACTTGACTTTTGTGATGCAAGTAATGGTCCCTCCAAGAGTTGAATCCAACATGAGTACTAAAACTCGAGGTGCCAGCACACCACAAAGATAATGAATTTAAAATGAAGTAGAAAGCCTAGTTATCAGTAAAACTGTACCTACCTTACCAAATCCAACCTCATCTTCTAACTACTTGTGACCTCTGTTTGTTACAAACCCTCCAAACTAACGGCTAACTAACTTACTCACCACCCTCTAGTTTATCTATTATATAATATTTCTCCCATTCTTCCCTTTCAAGTCTCATCGTCTATTTATTCTTCTGGTGAAAAAACAAAAAACAAAACAAGGCAAGAGGGTGTTTTAATATAATTGTCATTAATTGGTAAATGGGGCGTACCCCTTGCTGTGAAAAAGCACACACCAACACTAACAGAGGTGCTTGGACTAAAGAAGAAGACCAGCGCCTCGTCAATTACATCAGTGCCCATGGTCAAGGCAGCTGGCGTTCTCTCCCTAAAGCTGCAGGTACAACCTACTTCATGCAGCCATCTCATCATTGTCATCTTTTTCTTTATAATTATAATGTTATCTGTGTAAACGTATAGGATTGCTTAGGTGTGGCAAGAGTTGCAGATTGAGATGGATAAACTATTTGAGGCCTGACCTCAAGAGAGGTAATTTCACTCAAAAAGAAGTTGAGATTATTATCAAACATCATAGTCTGCTGGGAAATAGGTATGTCCTGTTTTTTTCTGCCTTTTTCTCTGTCTTTTTTGCTATGTGTAAGAAATAATTTAATTGTGATTTTTCTTTATTAGGTATTTTTTACACACTTGTCAATCATTAATGAAATGATCTAAAAGATACTCATCTGGTCGTTTTAGAAGTTGAATTCTGTTTCAAATTAATTGTCGTTTTAGAATTTCTTACCTATTTTTTCCAATTTTATCACTACTAATAAGATAATTATTAGTAGAGAGGTAAGAGATTTTAAATAGAAATTTACATGTTCCATAATTCTAGATATAAATTCTAAAACGACATTTAATAAAAAAACGGAGCTGAGTAAAACACTATTTCATCATCATCATCAAATAAACCAATAAAGTTTATCTTACATCTCCAAGTGATAGAAGCGTGCATTGCATTTTGTTGTGCAGATGGTCTTTAATAGCTGCAAGATTGCCTGGAAGAACAGACAATGAAATCAAGAATTACTGGAATACACACATCAAACGCCTTATTAGCAGAAACACAACTTTGATAAACGAGACCAAATGCAACAGCAGCCCAACGGTGGCACCTCATCCTCTGCCGCCTCCACCACCACCGGAGAAGGAAAACGCCGCCCACGCGCTGGATTTGGAGCTTTCATTATGAGGGTTGCCCTTTTAGTCTAAACACACAGATATTGCTGGTTATGTCGATGTTCCTAGAGTTTATCAATAATATTTTGATATTATAGTCTTTTTGGCTTCAAGTTCATCAATTCATTAAACTGCAACGCATATGTATACTTATTATCATACATATGACTAATTTTCAATAAATAACCACTACAAACAAACTAAACAGACTGACTTAATCCTATCAACTTATTTAGCATACATGCATTAAATATCATAAATGATCAGAGAGCCAATCATCTCCCAGTACCACCCCGGGGCATAATGATTTGATCTTTAAGGCTATCGAACCCAATACTTGTGCTATTACCGGCACTATTTGTGAAACTACTAAACTCATCGCCGAGCAAAGACTCCATATCTTCAGCCTTAAACTCAACCCAAGCGTGTTTTACTCCGACTCGAATTAGTCCCTCTAATTCCATCGCCACTTCCTTCATAGACGGCCTATCGTCCCCTTTAACATTCAAACAGATCCTCGCCAGCTCAGCAACTTTCATCACCCGCTCTTTATTTTCCTCCTTGGCAACATTATCCTCAAGAACTTGGAACAGACGGTTTTGCTTCATTACGGAAATGAAAAAATTGGCTAAATTTCTCTCCTCCTCTGGCCTATCGTAGCTCAATGCCCTCATTCCTGTTAGCAGCTCGATCAGAACCACTCCGAAGCTATAAACGTCACTTTTCTCGGTCAGCTGATTCGTCTGCATGTACTCAGGGTCTAAATATCCGAACGTCCCTTGCACCATTGTGGATAGTTGTGTTTGATCCAAAGGAACCAATTTTGAAGCTCCGAAATCGGACACTTTGGCCGTGTACGTATGGTCTAATAGAATGTTTGCCGATTTTACATCTCTGTGTATAATCGGAGTTGAAGCCGAAGAGTGTAGATATGACAACACGCCAGCTGTTTCCGTAGCTATTTTCAAACGCACGTCCCAAGAAAGTGAACGTGCCTTTGCCTTATTATGCACATGCTCATACAAAGTACCGTTGCTTATGAACTCATACACTAACAAAGGTACTTGTGTTTCGAGACAACAACCGAGGAGCTTGACTACGTTCCTATGGTTGATTTGGGACAAAACAATCACTTCATTAATGAATTGCTCGATTTGGTTTGGATCGACTTCTTTAGACTTCTTGATGGCGACAATTCGGTTATCTGGCAACAAGCCTTTGTAGACAGTGCCGTAGCCTCCTTGACCGATGATTTTACTGTTGTTGAAGTTGTCCGTCGCATTTTGGAGCTCGAATGCGGTGAAGATTTTTGCCGTGTCCGACGATGATGGCTCTCTCCTGATGAGTTGTTCTTGCAACATTATGCCACCGTTTTGAACAAAAAACTTTTGTCTCATCTTCATCTGATTTCTTCTCTTGAGTCCCAAGTGCAACCAACAAGCACCTAGTAGCAGGACAATGACGCCTAAAGCAATTCCTGTTTTCATATTTCCAATAAGCAAAGCAGAAGAATATACATATCAGTGTTAAATTAATCATTACATAAAGCGAAAGGTACTATCGTTTTTCTTTTCCAAACAAATGAAAGAGTCATTATATAACCTGCGGCAAGTTTGTATGCAAGTGATTCACCGCGTATGCACCCTTTTCCATCTGTTCTCCCATCGCCACTATACCCTTCTGGGCAAACACACTGAAAACCCCCTGGTGTGTTCACACATTTCTTCTCGCAGATGTTGAGACTTGTATTTAGGCACTCATCTATATCTGTAAAATAAAATAAATTACAATACTGTTATTTCAACTAATGAAAAAAATGAGCCTACACCACACATTTCCTGAAAATTATACAAACAACCCAAACTCCCTCAGAAGTAGCACTTATCAAGAATACTATGCGTGTGTTTGCAGTCGCTTGAAAAAGTGATTCTCAGCTTTTGGTTAAAAAAAATAATAACTTTTAGTGTTTCAAATGTTGACTTCTACTTCTACTTCTACTTCTACTTCAGGATTATGCATCACATGTGATTCAGATTTATGATTCTGCTTCTAATTTAACTTATCAATTTCTGATTCTCAACTTCTTCTTAGATCGTACTCCCTCCGTTTCACAAAATATAAGTCGTTTTGGAAAAATGCACATTTATTAAGAAATATATATAAATGAGTAAATAATTAATTCTTTATTGTCGTAAACTACCCACCTTCCTTTTATCTTACTCTCTTTTCTCATATTTGTACTCTTTCTCCTCAAATATATCAATTCCCAATTCACTTTTTACCTTTCTCTTTCTCTCTTCTCCTAAGTTTGTGTGAAAAAGGCAAAACGACTTATATTGTGAAACAAGAATTTTACTTTTAAACGACTTATATTATGAAACAGATGGAGTATCTCGCAAACATACCTTGACAACCACCTTGTAGGTAAGGATTTCCTTGATAACCGTCCTTGCAAGAACACCGATACCCATAACCATTGCTTGGCTTATAACACACAGAATTCACACTCTTGCAAGCATAAGCCGTAGCATTCATTCGGGCCTCCTCACAGGTCCCGTTCCCGATGGCCCAATCAATGACCATTGGCAGCCTGTCCACGTCCCTCAAGTTGGTCAGATTCTCGGGTGAAAACGTGAAAGCGCTCTCCTCCACCACAAAAGCGTAGCTGCAGTTGTTAAACCCCCAAACATAGCTATAATTCTCGTAGCTCTTCAAAGTCAACTCCACTCTCCAAACCTCTTTAGGTATAGACGTCTGGCAGCAGCCCAAGCCCGTACAAGACCCTTGGGCCAAATCATCGGCTGCATCGCACATGGCCGTGCACCCGGTCTGGTAGTCGCGGTTGAGCCGCCGGCCGGAGACGAAGCCGTAGGTGTCGCAGCCGATGATGGTGAATTTGTTGGCGGTGTTGTTGACGGTTAGGTACGTGGGCAAGTTTATCCAGGGGTCGCCGTACGAGATTCGGGTCCGGTTGCGGTCGTAACAGTCGTGTGCTATGTACTGCAAGAGTCTGAGCTGGCCGTCGAGGGTTATGTCGGTAATTTCGATTGAGGTGTTTTGCAAGAATGGTTTGTGGGGAGTGAATGTTCGGTTGCATGTGATTAGGAAACTGTATTCTTGGTAACAATCCGGCCTCGTTCCGAAAGGGAATGGGATGCTTACGTTGCCACAACGGTTGGGGCAGTTGGGTTTTGATATTTGGAAGCTTGGAGCTGACGATGATGTTGTTGAGGCAATTGTAAGAAATATTATGATTAGTTGGATTTGCAAACTTTGAAATCCGACCATGATCATTATCTTTATCTTTTCTTGTTGTGTGTTTGAGTAATTGGAACTTGGGTATAACGTTGTAAGGAGCTTGACTTGACTTGTAGGTGTAGAATATGCAAGTTGGCTTAATAAGTTGATCTTAAATTCAGATGGGCCACAGTTTTTAAGCTACTTGAGGTTCAGAATTATTTTGACTGGCTTTCATTCATCATATTTATTGTCTTGGACGGTGACAACTGAATAATGCAAAGTTGGGCTTATGGAGTTTCGGCGTTTCCAAATTCTTAATTAAAGGGAAATAAAATATTATTCTATCAGCATGTGAAACTTGCATAAAAAAAAATTCTTTTTCTTTTTACAACATTTGATACATAGAAGTTGTAAATAGTTAATTGATCTTCCGGTGAATATAATAAAGGGCGACACTTTTTTATGTTCGGATTTACGGATCATCCATGATGCTCAAATCTCATATTAATAAATTATAATAAAAAAAAAAAAAATCATTATATCATAAAACGATCCGATATATCATAACTCATCGATCTAGCATAATAATTGTTTAAATTGGACAAAAACTTTTATTTTAAAATTAATTTTCATCTCCTATTTCAGGGCGTGTATTATTTTTGTGTATATGAAATTTACCCATATTATTAATTTTAAAGTACACGTCAAACATGAATTATGAAGAAAAAAAAAAAAAATTGCTCACACAATAATCATTAATCGGGTGAAATAAATAAAAGATGGTAGGGGAACAACATTTTAAAGAAGACTTACATCTCTAGACTTTGACGCGGCCAACTTTTTTAGGTTACGGTCTTGCACAGAAAGAACGGAAGGCAGGAGAAGGATCATCCGTCATTTTCATGTTTTTATGGCTTATAATTTTGATGCAAAACATATTATCCCGATTGGTCAAGAGTATTTCCAATTTCCTATTAATCTAAATTATTATATAAGATTATTAATTTATTCTTATCAATATTTTTTTCTTTCAGTTTTTTTTTATTAATATCAAAGTTAATTGAAACAAAGATTATACTACTCAATTGAATTTCATACGAAATCGTAGAATTTCATATATAATTTTATTAATTTAAATTGTAATTTTTGATTTAATAAGATTTAATTGATTTAAATAGGAAAAAGAAAAGTAGATATTTATTTGAGATTTAATGTTGATTTAAGTGTACTATACGATAATTTTTACATAAATAAATATGAGTCACACCATTGTCAAGACAGATCAATGGATTTGACCTGCTGTAAAAGACACGTCAATTCATCGTCGGTTCTCTCTCTCTCTCTCTCAATTGCACCACCGACACCATTTTCCCGACCAAGAGACATTATTCGTCTCTCTCGACCAAGTAATACTTTTATTTCTTTATCTCGACATAGCACCGTTAGTAAGCCGCCACCGTCATCTCCGCCGTGCGAGAAATCACTAGCATCATTGAACAAATCACCATATAAATATAATACGCCCCTAGATATTTAGTTTATTATTGGAAACTAGTAATTATTTAATTAGTAGTAATATTAGGGTTTTAAGTTAATTTCACTATAAATTTGCAAGTCCTTTGGCATTTGGGATATCAAATTTAATGAAATAAATTGAGTCTTTGGATTCTATTTAAAGTTTTGCGAAATACGTGGATGACCGTGAAGTTGCATTATCACGCCGGATCGGGAAAGAGTGGCGATGTCCGGAATTTGCCGGGATCGAGGAAGAAGGCAGCAGCTTGCTGATGTTTCTGCAAATGAGAAATCCAAATATACATTGGATGTGGGCCAACAAAAATTAGGTTAACTTGGGTAACATTTGGGCTTGATTACTTTGGTTGGAATTGGGCTGCTGCAACATGGTTAATGGGCTAGCCCAGACGTTAATATTGCTTATTAATTTTAGTTTTGGTTAATATTGAAGGATTGGGGAATGATAACCCTGTATATTTAGCTTATTATTGAAAATTAGTCATTATTTATTCAGTAGTAGTGTCAGAGTTGTGAGTTAATTTCATCACAAATATGTAAGTTGTTTGGCCATTTGAAATATCAAGTTTAATGAAATTAATTTAGTCTTTGGAGTCTCTGCTAACTTTTGAAATTCACTCTTACTCGAAAAGGACTTATCTGATATGATCTTCAATGCGTGTCATTTCAAAATACCTTCTACACCAAATTTATTTTATATTTTATTCAATTTGAATTTGACCTAATTTTAGAAAATCAAACTAATATGCTTCGTTTTAGAACTAATTACCCTATTTCTGAACAATTATTTTGATATCTAGCAGAGATTCTGCGATTAATTAATCTAGGTTTTTCAAGATCAAGGGGATTATTGCAATGACTCACATACTACTTCAATAAACCCTCTTCACACAGATCTTGTTTTAAATATCATTTCAAATTTTCCCATTAATTGTGTTTATATTCATCTTTAGATTTGGTGATGCGCGTGGGGGCTCAGCAATGAAGGGATAACTCTGATTGTATTCATAATTCCCAAGCCAATCTCAAATGTTCTGTCTGCTCCAATTTGTATCGAACTATCGTCTTTCTCACAAATCCAATTTATTAATTTCTTAATTTAGTTTTCTTATCTATGAATGCAGAAAATATTCATCTTCAACTACAGTTTAAAAGAAATGATTTTTGTTCCCTTCCTTAACATAGGCATGGTGTTGTCCTCCTAAAAAATTGTTATTACATGTATTGTATCACTATCACAATGTGAATGTGAGTTAATGCCTGTAATCTGTATTCTTCATTTAGTATGTTCATAGGTGCTCCCAGTAATCAGATCTTCATGAATATTTGCACGCAAGTTTTTACTTTGGACTTGAGTTTTCAGTTATTTATTTTTCCATGTTTATGTAGATTAATGAACCGTTGTTTTGTTTTGTATGAGTATGTCTTGCACCCGGACAAAGACAGGTAGAAATGGAAGAGGATCATGATTTCCGAGAATGGGCTCTTAGAGAGACTCTTCTTCCCATGATTGGAGGCGAGCCAACTGGAACTATAGTTGTCCTTCATCTAATTCAGGAAATATTTGGCATTTCTTAGAATCAACTGAGCGTGATTTGTTACATGGTACGTGGTCCTTCATCTATTTTCCTTTTTTATTTTTTATTTTTATTTTGGGTACCATATGTGTAACTTTAGTGAATCTTGTGGTGTCTTCAATCTACGAAATGATTTGTTTTGGAGTTTTTAAATATTTATATGTTCTTTAATTAAGTAATGAGTGTGTCGATTTTTCTATAATCGTTGAAGTATTTTGATGTTCGGGAATATGAGTTTCCCGCTTAGAATTGAAACTATATAAAATTCATTGTCCTTTAATTTCTGAAGCATCGAATTTGCAACTCTGCCAAAGTGATTTTTTATTAGATGTTTTTGTTTTTCACAATTATTTTAAATATAAAATTATTCTCTTTCAAGTATGAAGTTTCTATGACCATATGCATAATAGTCGGTGCTTAATAATATTGCGGTATCATTATACCAAAATGTTCATTCTCTTAATAATATTTGGACATTTGTTTAATAACAATCTCCGTCTCTCTCCATGTCAGCTTTGTTATTCCTTACTTTGACCATCAACCGGATTTTTGTTGCCGTCAATTGGTATCTCACAAACTAAGGTAATATTCTGAATATACAAATCTATTTTAAATAATACAGTTTTAAATTCTGCAAGCTTTTAAATAATACCCCTTTTCATAATGATTCTGAAGATAGGAGATGATGACAAAAAGGTCATTTATAATTTAGGGTAAATATATATAGATGTATTGAACATTGACTGTAACAATTTTTTCATTGGCAGTGAGTCTACGAAATAGAATTACTTGAACGTCCATGAGTCTCGATCATTCTCTCAACTAAATATTTATATGTTCTTTAATTAAGTAATGAGTGTGTCGATTTTTCTATGGTCATTGAAATGCTTTGATGTTTGGGAATATGAGATTCCCTCTTCAAATTACATATGTTCATGTCGTATGATTGAATTTTTGAGAATATTTGATAGCTCTTTTGGGATCATTACTCACAAAACCTAAGAATTTATGGGTACATTATTGAAACTAATAGCAGAAAGGTGTCTAAATAGTTGCATACATCTCAAATAATTGCATCATACTTGAAGAGATTTAAAATGGATACTATCAGAAGTAAAGTTGATCATGTAAGAGATGGTATTATTATTATCATTATTATTATTATTATCCTGTCTATTACCTTCTGGATGGAAATTAATTAAAGTTTCCAGTCTACCTATTTTAATGCTCAGCCCTTAATAAATCATTAGTATCTTTTTCTTACTCTTTTTTGTTTCTTAGTTAGTTCACTTATGGTTTCATTTGTTTATGAAATAACTTGTGTATGATTTATCTCTGTTCCACTCTTATCGGTTTTTAACTATAAGTTCATCACTCATGAATTGAGCATGTCACGCGAACTTCACATAGCCGGTGCTTAATAATATTGAGGAATCATTGTACCAAAACGTTCGTTCTCTTAATACAATGAAACTACTTTATTTTCTTTATTCGTGTATTAACTATCTTCAGGATATTATATATAATATATTATCACGTATGTCAGATTACCAGTTTATATGTGCATGTGATGTATGAATCAATTTTTGAGAAAAGTGATAGCTTTTTGGGATCATTACTCAGAAAAATCAATAATAAAAAAATCCTCAAAGAAATAAATATATAATGAATTTTGAGTTGCATTTGAATATAAAATTTGGAGATAATGAGCATTCAATGGGGAAGAAAGTGAGAGAAGTTCTTTGCTTGGTAGGGACTAATAGAGGGAAATTAATTATTCTATGAGCTTTGTTGGCATAGACGATTGTTACGATCCTTTTTATGCCCATAATTGCTTACTTTAGCCTCATCATTAAAAAGAAAATTGGTTCCCTTTGCTTCAATGCGATGCAGTTTTTCCTTGCACAATAATAGCCTCTGTAAAATTTGAAGGTCTATGGTTTTAAGAATAATTCTCAAATTCACAATGTTGTTAGTCAATGTTTAACAATATTGATTAGCAACATCGACCAGAGTAGAATATAAAATATGCAGCGCAATAAATCGATAAGAATACGAGATAACAAATTCAGTTCACAAGTAAATACTTGTGAACTTGGGTGTACAAACCCGAAAACTATATTACTTTCTTGTTCACGTTCAATACAAAAATATAAAGTAATATATGAAAACTAAATATCAATAAACTTGATACTAAATACTTGTTGCCGGAATGACAAGATCTTCTCCGTTGGTCACGCAACTTCGAAGAGCTTGTTAATCACGATCAATGGCTCCAAGTAGTTATTCGTGTTCTTCCTTGCTGCTTACGTGGTTCCTTGCGTTGCGGTCGTGCGTCTCTTGGTTGTGGCAAAGATTAATTTGTCTTGTGTCCTTGTGTTGTCTTAAATAGACAAGTCCTAAAGTCCTAGTCTTGATACACAAGGAAAATAAATCCTAAACAAAATATAGGAAACTAATTAAAGTCCTAATCATAAACTAGGAAACAAATAAAGTCCTAAATCTAGTTCCCTACTTATTTTGAGCCCAAGAAAGGCAAACAAATAAATAAGGAATTATTTCTAAGAATAAAATTCTCAACAATCTCCCCCTTTTGCCTTTCTGAACAAAATACCCAAGACGCATGAAAATGATCAAAAGACTAAAAACTCCCCCTAAATTGGAAACTCCCCCTAAATGAAATAACCATTGTTTAAAACAAATAAAAACGAACCACATTCACAGTAGCGTCTTCTACATACGTCTCCCCCTTTTTGTTCTGAAAGCAAAAGGACCTCAACAAATGAGTCCCGAAGCGCCTCGTGCTGTGCAACCTGGTTATCAAACAAAGTAAATCGGGCTCGAACAAATAGAACAGAAAAATGAACCATGTTGGTACTGATGTTGGGAATACCAGAACCAACATCAGACATGACACCAGCTCGAAGAGGTTCCTCGGTGCCTAAAGAAGGTAATCAGATCTGCTTCACGAAAACACCAACGGGGGTTTGGCGCTCAGCAATCATACCTCGATTTTGAAATCCCAATAACATCTCCTCAGCTTCACTCGCCAAGAACCTCGTGGAGATTGGTTTCATGTCTTCAATCTCGATGGCTTGAGACGGAGCCTCATCGGAGCTAGCAGAGTAGTCGGAGGCAGTTGTTGACATCGGCCCACTGGCAGATGGAACATTGTCAGAATTGAAGTTTAGAGAAGAGGCATGATTGTTTGTAGGGGATGTTGGTTTCGATGACACAATACCAGAACCAACATGGGCTGACACGGAAGCTTTGGACTTCTTCTTTCCTCTCTTTGGGTGAATTCGATATCCTGCAAGAGATTGAAAACAACTACAAACAAAAAATCGAGTGTCGTAGGGGATGAACCTTAACTTTGGAGAAAGAAGAAGTAAAAACCTTAACTTTGTCAATATGGAAAATTCGTAAGCAATAGATAAGAAGGGGATGAACAAAGTAAAGTTAAAAATTAACTCCCCCACTCTTTCTCAAAATATGACACACGGTCTCTATACTTAAATAGCTCACTATCTCTTATTTGGAGAATCAAAATCACAAATCCCAACTACAAATTAAAATCGAGATAGAGCTAGATTTTATAAACCATCACCATAGTTGAACAAAACCTTTTCAAAGCAACTTTTCACTTACCAAATCATTATCTTTATTACCTGTCCAACCCTCTGATTATAACACCACTGAAACACGTGGTTAGCAAGATTCAAAAAGAGGATTAAGAGAATTCAACATAGACACGAGCACAAACAACAGAACGCACAGCAAGATGGCATCTTCACAAAGTATGAATGTCCTACGGGATGCCTAAAATTCATGACCTAAAAAGGTTAAAAAGAACACATTATGATTTCAGTGACTTGATCCAATGTTGCTTTTTATTACTGACAACATTATTAACCAACATTACATCAGGTGAAGTCAATGGAAGCTTACCCCTTAACCCAAGTTAATGACTACGTCAAGATCTCTCAAGAAGGTAAAATTTAAAGATTGGATCTTTTTGTATCCAGATTTACTTCATTCTTGAAGGGATTTGAATATTTTGATCTTCAGCAATTGCTGTTAACATCTCTTATTTTTGGACCTTGGAGAAAACCAGTTTCTACGGGCAAGCCCCACAATCACCTAATCGAAGAGGTTGGTATTTTTGCCATCACTTTTATTGCAACACAGGACTTTATTGCGCTTTTAATCAAACTCAATGCATTAGGAATATGTATGAAAAGAAAGATAAAAATGCATGCAAAATTATACAGATGTTGTGACTGATGTTGATATTTGGTGTCACAACATCACAAACCAACATTGGTTATACAATGCACATACTGAAATCTCTTCTCAAACGAGAGAAGGTCTCGTAATCTAATGCCTTCGTGAAGATGTCAGCAAGATGATTGACTATTCCTATATTCTCAAGGCTAATTATCTTCCTCTCAACTGAATCTCGAATAAAGTGGCACCTTATGTCAGTGTGTTTGATTCGAGATAGCTGGACCAGATTTTTTGAGATATCAATGGCACTAGAAGTATCACAGAGCACAGTCAATGTTCTTCTATGTAGACTGTAGTCCTCTATCATTTGGTTCATCCACAATAACTGTGTACAAGCACTTCCAACTGCAATATACTCGGCTTTAAGAACATCCTCTACTCGCTTGGGCTCTGTTTTGGAAAAATATAAAGATTCTCGAGTTTTAGAACAATTAGTAAATAAGCAAACAAACCCTGCCATCTCTTTGAAATTTATTTGTCGCTTTCTTGTAGTTCTTTTCATCGAGATCTCCAATGATTTGGCTCATGGGATGATTCTTCTGAATTCTTGAAGGAATATTTCTCTGATTCAAGTCAATGGGTTCAGCTGGATTCTCCACACTTGGATTAGAATCTGATTTTGCGGCGGCTGGAGTTGATGTTGTTATCCCCGTATCAACATTGTTACCAATATCACTCAAATCTCTGGGTTCAACACCTGTATCTCTGTTTTCAATACCTGCACTTTCATCTACAGGAAGTGTGACATTATTTTGAGGATTTTGATCATAAACCAGATCATCCTCCTCAGCAGGTTTAAAACCACTCATCAAATCATCAAACTTGACGTTAACCGACTCAATCATGCAACACGTTCTAAGATTAAACACTCTATATGCATGACTATTTCGAGAGTATTCCATGAAAACACATTTATCACTCTTTGAAATAAGATGATTTCTATCATTTAGCACATAACAAATGCACCCAAAAATATGAAAACCACTCAAATCTGGCTTTTTATCCATCAATAATTCATAGGGAGTAACACAAGATCCTGGTCTAAAATACACCCTATTAATTATATGGCATGCAGTGTTCATTGCTTCTGCCCAATAACGTTTAGTAACCCCATTTGAAATAAGCATAGTCCTAGACATTTCTATAAGAGATCTATTTTTACGTTCGACTATCTTATTTTGTTGGGAGGTGATGGGTGAAGAAAATTCATGAGTTATACCAACTTTGGAACAATATTTTGAAAAGGATGCATTATCGAATTCTTTTCCATGATCAGACCTAATCCTACCAATGCTCACACCAAATTGCACACACAACCTTTTTGCAAGTTTTTTAAATATTTTAAAAGTCTCAGATTTTTCTTTTAAAAACTCTACCCAAGTAAAGCGGGAAAAATCATCTACAAGCACAAGAACATACCAACATGGACGTCGTCGTCCCACACAATATTGGTAAATAAGGATGGATTAGGTTCAGTTAACTCGTAATCATTAACATCCTCTGTAGCAACCATGCTCTTCTTCCTCGGAGTATCCATAGTACCTAGACAAAAAATGATCAGTACTTAAAAGGTTAAGTAACCCGCTCTAGATGCCAATTGTAAAATTTGAAGGTCTATGGTTTTAAGAATAATTCTCAAATTCACAATATTGTTAGTCAATGTTTAACAACATTGATTAGCAACATCGAATAGAGTAGAATATAAAATATGCAGCGGAATAAATCGATAAGAACACGAGATAACAAATTCAGTTCACAAGTAAATACTTGTGAACTTGGGTGTACAAACCCAGAAACTATATTACTTTCTTGTTCACGTTCAATACAAAAATATAAAGTAATATATGAAAACTAAATATCAATAAACTTGATACTAAATACTTGTTGRCGGAATGYCAAGWTCTTCTRCGTTGGTCACGCAACTTCGAAGAGCTTGTTAATCACGATCAATGGCTCCAAGTAGTTATTCGTGTTCTTCCTTGCTCGTGCGTTCCTTGCATTGCGTCGTGCGTCTCTTGGTTGTGGRAAAGATTAATTTGTCTTGTGTCCTTGTGTTGTCTTAAATAGACAAGTCCTAAAGTCCTAGTCTTGATACACAAGGAAAATAAATTCTAAACAAAATATAGGAAACTAATTAAAGTCCTAATTAATAACTAAAGTTCTAGTCTTGATAAACAAGGAAAATAAATTCTAAACAAAATATAGGAAACTAATTAAAGTCCTAATCATAAACTAGGAAACAAATAAAGTCCTAAATCTAGTTCCCTACTTATTTTGAGCCCAAGAAAGTCAAACAACTAAATAAGGAATTATTTCTAAGAATAAAATCCTCAACAGACTCTATATTTATTCAGTTTAAAAATCTAGATGAATTTGTGTTTTTGTCATAGAGGGAAAATTACTTATTCTATGAGCTTTGTTGGCATATATAATTGTTACAATCCTTTTATGACCCGTACATTTTTTAGAACGTATATGTTTCATAAGGAGTGAAGTGATAACAATTCCAAAAGTCACAATTATTTCAGGATAATAGTCATAGGCTTTGGGAATTAAGATACATCAGTCTTTTTTATTAGTATTCTAAATTCTTATAAAAAAAATTAGTGTCTTACTTTACTCTTAATGGTGTGATATACTAATCTAAAATCAAAATTCATATTACAATCATCAAAGAAAAATAATGCACGTTGAGGGTCTTTTTTTTTCAAAAATTACCAATTATTTAAACCTTACTTCTTCAGGCACGTTGAGGGACTTTTTTTAATTTCAAAATTTTCCAATTATATAAACCTTAGTTCTTTAATAATTAGCAACTTGTGGCTCTTTGTGTGGTATTATATTCAAATCAAAAAAAAAATTGCATTTTATTTTAATAGTTTAATGTTTATTATACTTGCTTTCATATTAATTTACTATTAATTCAAACTTTACGATGCACCCAACAACAACAAATTTTCATTTTGTCATTGACCCAAAATAAATGTATTTTTTTTGCAATTTCCCTTAATAAAATGGACAAAAATCAAAGATCAATTTCAAAATAAGCTCCAGCCCATTGGCTACACGAGCCCACATGATAAAAGCCCAACTACATCTCAGTCTCTCCCTCTCCACACCAAAAACAACTAAATGGAAGACACAAGATTTATTGGCACGGCGGGTATAACGTGGCCGCCGTTCCGGCTGCCGGCGGCGGGCTTCTCAGAAAAAAATAATCTTTAACATGCCGTCGTTTTCACCCCTAGTTCAAAATCAAAAACAACACAGCACTTCCAAAGATTCTACAAGGAACTATACAGTTTCAGTTCAAGTCGAAATCCCAGGCACTCAGGTTCTTCTTTACTGTATGCGCAGCCTATCAATTTCTTGCATTTAGTTTTCGTAGGCAACGATATCCCCTTTTCTCATACCTTTTCTGTTGCTCTAGTTGGTCACGCAAAAGTATACATTCGATTCGAGCATGTTTGCTATAATTGCTATAGAGGTGTGTGAATTATTTGAAAACGCTGCAGCATGTTGTAATTGCTTTAATTGCAAAAATTGATTGGAATGCTGATTGAAAAATAGGGGCAATAGCATAGGAGTAATACTTACACTTAATCCTTCATTTATTTCAATAAATATTAAATAATAATCAAAATCAGAGAAAAAAAAAATTGTTCTGAATACATAAAATTGAAGAATTTACTCTCATTAGTGAAGCTCAAAAACCTCACTCGCCTTTGTTGAAAGTTTTATTTACCAAAATAACCTCCGTGTACTCGCTTAATCTCAGAGAAGCGAGTCTGACCTTGCAGGTAACCTCTTGAAGAAATTAACCGGCACCGACGGCAACTTGCTCCTAAACCGAGGGTGCCGCAACACATAAAGCCCAACGAGCACCGCCACAACCTGAAACGGCGTAACGTACAAAAACACAGCCCACACCAACGAGAATATTATAAAAATAGCTGTCGCCCTCGGATCCCTCCATCCCAAAATAGAAAGCGCCCTCTCCCCCTGCGTCGCCAGATCCCCAATCACCGTCTGAACCCTCCCCGCCACACTCCTCAGCCTATCATATCTCATCCTCACAATATCCGATGGCCTGGACGTCGGAAACGTGTCAAACTCCTCGTCCAGCTCGTCCGGATGAGTGTTCTCCGCTTGCGAAAGACGAGCGTCCATATGAGGCGGGTTTCTCGGCCTAAACCGATAGTTCCACAAACCGATCACGAAAAGGTAGAGAAAAACAGTAGGCAGGATTAGCTCTGGATAGCACACTAGTATCAAAAACAGGACGTGAACCAGGATCGTGGTCAACGGGTTTTTCCAGAAACAAATCCCGTCGAACCACCGGCAAACGTACGAGATCCCGGATAACAGCGACATTATGCGGTGGAAATTAGCTTTGCTCCTCCTTAGGCTCCACATGTGGTAATCTACGTCGAGCATGTACTCCACTATTTCTCTTCTTAAGGGCGGCTCAGCCCGTGATAGCTTTGCCGCCACTATCTGCATCGCCTGGTGCCTTAGCCAGTCGATGTGCCGGACCGATATCGGCTGGACGTAATGCATCTTCGGGAGGAGCGGTTTACCGTACTGGGCCACCATGTTCACCCAAGCCGTGCACGTGAAACGTATGGCTAAGTGTAGCTCGCCGTGCTTTTTCAAACCGGAGGGTGTCAGAACGAGCAATGGGTACGAATGGGTGTAGATTCGATCGGTTTCTAGAGTCGAGAGCCTGATTCTGACTTTCCCGATCCTCTGATCCTTCACGTCGTTATTACCGTTTATATGGCAATTGTCGAAAACGCCTATTGTTATCACGGTACACGGGTCGTAAACTTCCCAAGTATATTGCTCATTCCAAAGCGGATGCAGAGTATCTAATAAAGTTCTGGTCCGGACCCATTTGTTTCCGTATTTAGCTATGCAATAAGCGTCCGTCATTCGGCCTTCCCGACCCTTCATTGGAAGGAGATTACGAGCGGACAAGATCCCGACTTCTAGAAGGCCGATGCTCGGTTTTCGGAGATGTTTCGAAGAAGGTTGAAGATCGCTGCTGAAATGGGTGGACTCATCGAGAACGTGATAACCCGAGTCAACACAGAGACGGATAAGAATCCTGCTGGCGAATTTCGTTTCCTTCTTCTTTTCACTATCGTCGTCGCCCATGGAGTGTCTTTGCAGCGCGAACCACCTAGGTTCCGGAAGCTTGGAAGCTTCCACCCTCGGCGGGACCTCGCGAACCGGTATGAAAATCCTCCCGATCACCTCGTCCTTGCCCGGCCCAACCCTATCCTCCACACTTATCACCACATACTCGTCGAACGGCTCGGACGCGACGAACATGAGCTCCTCATTCCACTCGGGGTTAATATGCTTCATCGGCGAGGGCCTGGTGACACGAACCTGATGCCCGAGCTGAACCCTGACGAATGTGTCGGGCTGACGCCCTCTATCCGACGGGACGAGGTCTTGGGCCGAGATTATGTGGGCCCGGAGATAGTACAGCTTCGGCGAGAAGTAGACTTTGGATCTCGTGCTCGCAAGGCTCTGCTGGCTGATGTTATGGGCGTCGGAGTGCCAGGCCTCGGGGAAGGCCTCGTCAGCTTGAGTCCCCATCCAGACAGCGAGCATGATTTCTCCTTGGTTGACTTTTTGACCTCGCTTGTCAACCAGTTTGTACCACTGGGGAGCTAGGGGGCTGTCAGGCGGGACCCGACGGGGGACTTCTTGGGTGTCGAACATTACCTTGCCGACGAAATCGTCCTTGCTGATGAGGTCCTTGTCCTTCACGGTGATCTCGATCACATTGCTCTGGACACGTTCCTTCGAGAAGGCGAAGACCATGTTCCAAACTGGGTACTGGTTCTTCTCGAGGTGCTTGGTTACGCCCCTGTAGTTGCCAATTTTGACCTCGACATATGGGTCGAGGCTGCCTGTGATGTCCATCACGGGCAGATCCCGGGCCTTGACAACGCTGACGTACAGGAAATTCATCTGCTCGACCAGATCGTAGGTGGAGGCGGTCTTGTCCCTTCCCCAGTACCCCATCCTCGCCGCCAGGGGCGGCCTCGTCTCCACCACCCCGTACTCGGGCTTCTGGCCCGGGAACTGCATCATCTGCGTTATTGTGTTCGCTGCGGGCCCGCCCCCGGTTTTCGCGAAATCGCTCCGGGTCTCCACGTAGGCCGGCCTCTCGGCCGGAGGGGGCGGGGGGCCGCCACCCCCGTGGCCAGTCCCGAGGGAGTAGAAAGTCCTAACCTCTTTTTTCTCCTTTTTCTTCTTGTTGAGCTTCTCATCATGATGGTGGTGGTGGTGGCTATCTTTGTGATTATAAAACTTCTCCTCGTCGAACTTATTATTATTGTTACTCTTTATTTTAATATTCTCCTGTAATGGAGTGGGAATATTACTCTCTGCAGACCCTTTACGATGATGATGATTGTGATCATGCTGCGAATTTTCCTTAACCGGGTCTGAAGAAGATTCATGAAACCCATCATCATGGGGCACGGCGTATATCTTCAGAGAGAGATCGCCCTTGACGTGAGAAAACGGGCCCCGTTTGTCGAGCGGGTATCGCAGGACGGAGGCTTCATGCTCGGAGAAGGGGACCGACATGCCGGATATCCGGACCCGCCCGAGGAAATTGCGGTGGCCATTCTTGCTGTCGTTGTAGACGAAGACCTCGATGGTCTTGTCGGGCAGGTCCCGGGGGTTCTTGATGTGGAAAACGAGCTTCTCGTTCCAGGCGGGGTTTAAGTCCTTGGGCTTGGTCGAGGTTCGGTGGCGCTGGTCTTCGAATTCGACCTCCACGAAGGGGCTGGCGCTGCCATGGCCGTCTTTGGGCATGAGATCACTGGCGTCGAGGATCTCGAGGACAAGCTTCGCCATTAAAGGATTAGGACTCAGGTTTGGTTTGTTTGGTACGGGGGATTTAGGTGGATAGAGAGGGTGCGGTGGGAAAAGGAGGTGGAAAACTGGTTAGGTGTGGGGAGAGAAAGGGGAAAAAAATATAAGGAGAATAGTTGGCGGTGTGGGGATGTCATTGGGGGTGTTTATTTGGAGTAAGAAGACAGGAACATCTGTTTTGGGAGGGAGGAGGTGTGGATGATTGTCTTGGTGAATTTTGGGGGGCGGAGGCCCCTACTACAATAATCGTATACGTATGTCTCTATCTCTATCGTTCTTGTTGTGTTCTAGGTGTTCAAGTGTTGTTTGACTAATTATGAGACTGAGTGGTCTTTAATTGTCCATAAATAATCAGGGTTGCAGACATTGTCAAACAATTGGACACGTAATATTTGCATATACACCAACTTAATTTGCCCCACTTTAAGTAATTACTATATTTTTTTTAATTTTTGAAATTAAATAATAATTACTATATAGTTAATTGAAATAATACTAATTTTAATTTGTCATTCTACTTTGAGCGTACAATTACTCACAAAATAGGTTAGCGCGCTTATTGTATTGTTTGATTCATTGCGAGTATATATGTGGAATATATAAATATATATGTGTGTATATATATATGTAAGTGTATGTGTAGAGACAAGCATATACAGATTTAATGGGGTGATTGATCATGTTGGTGGTGTGGGGATGGGGAATTTAGTGGGATTAGTTGTGCGGGGTAGCTCTTTTTGATGGGTACATCATACATTCATGGAAATTAATAAAAGATTAACAATTTTCTAAAAGCAAAACTTACCAAAAAGCCGCTCCATTGAATTTATATGTTGTTAAGCATATTTAATTTTTCGTACATTGTGAGTTATCCTAAGTAATAAATCAAAAGACGGGCCTAGAGGGGTCAGCGAGGAGTCCGTATATTATGGACCCGGGACCATGTAAATATGGTGCACTCGAGACCCAATTTATTTCACGTGTGCTCAAGTTCACGCGCCTTCCTTCTCAATTCACCAATAACGCGCCTCGAAAAACAGAAAACACCTTTGCAAATTCCCGCTACAACTTCACATTTCTCTGCAATTTTTTTTTTCTCCAGACGCTGCAATTTTTGTCTTCTACCAGACGCTGCAATAGCTTCCTACAAGCAATTCTGAACTTCTCCTACACGCTACAACAATTTTCTCCCATCAAATTTTTTCGACAATTTTCATCTTCTCCGTCTGTAAGTTTTACATTTTTTTTTCCCTTTCAACTTTCAGTTAAACTCATGTTTCAGCATCGATTGATGATGTTTCATCGTCGACTGATAATGATTCATCACAAAAACGCTTATTACTTCACAAATTTTAATTATATACTTTCGATTCTTCCGATTCTAGGGTTTAGCCATCAATTGATGTTGATTCATCTGTATTTTAACTATATGCTTTRGATTCTATAGTTCAACTATCGATTCTCTGTGTGATCTGCATGTTCTATGTTTCAAAAATTGTGATAAGATTTTATATGTACATCTTGATGATATGTGCAAGAACAGTCTGATGATATGTTGCAGARCTGAGCGATGATATATCATTTGTGAACCTCATATTACTTTTCAATGTAGATTGTCTTTATGATTATATGTACAATTTCAATGTAATGATATATTCATGTTCTATGTAATGATATGTTCATTTTCTGCATGATGATATATTCATGTTCTATGTAATGATATGTTCATTTTCTGCATGATGATATATTCATGTTCTATGTAATGAGATGTTCATGTTCTGCATGATGATATATTCATTGAATTTTGTGTTTTAATTATAGATATGAAGAAGAAAACAAACAATATACCTTCGGAGAAATTAGATACTACGATTGTTGTTAGTAATAAACAGGGTTTAGGTCTCACTCTTCAGGAGGAGGACCTACAGAGAAAAATATATGAAAAAAACATGAAGGGAAAGAAGAAGAAAAATACAATTGACGCAACATCAATGATAGAGAAAAATCCTTCTCCTACTCCGAAAAAGAAAAAGCAGAAAGAAAAGAAAATACCAATTGAAGAACCAGATGCAACATCAATTGAAGCACCTGAATTTGATATAGTGAAACAAATCATACAGAATCAGTTGGAAACTGAGAAGGAAAAAAAGATTGTTAAGCATCGCAAAACGCAGTTGCCGAAWACTGATTTTAAAAAAACTGCTTCTGCAATTCAAGTTTTCAAAAAGAGTCCAACTGTGAAGAAAACAAAATTACAGAAAAAGAAAAAGGTTTGCTATTTTTATTACTTTATACTTTAAAATAATATTTATATTCCAAATTGAAATTAACACAGATACACTGATATATGTAGGGTGCACCCGTTGAAGACACAGTTGATATACATATTGCACCAGTTGAAGAATCAACTGATATAAAGGTTGCACCCATTGAAGAGAAGAAAAATGAGAAAAAAGAAAAAATAAAACCAGCTGAGATTTGAATTTCTCAACAATAATTGTAATACACTATTGTCATGTTCATGTGATGATATGTAAATAATGTGTTTCATGATATATGACTGGTGTATGTGATATATGTAATTATTTGTATTTGGTGTATTAGATGATATGTAGTTGATGTATCAAATGGTATGTGGTTGGTGTATATGATGGTATGTATTTAGTGTATGTGATGGTATAGGATAATACTAATCATATGTGGCTACTATATGAGTCTAGTTTGTATAATGATATGTTCCTCATATATAAGATGATATATGATTGCTGTGTGTGATGATATGTAGCTGGTGTATATGATGATATGGGATTTCTATATGTGATGATATATGGCTGGTGTAAGTGACATATGTAGTTGTTTGTATTTGGTGTATAAGATGATATGTATTTGGTCTATGAGATAGTATGTGGTTGGTGTATGTGATGGTATGTGGTTGGTGTATGTGATGGTATGTGGTTGGTGTATGTAGCTACTATATGTGTCTAGTATATATGATAATATGTGCCTGGTGTATAGGATGATATGTGATTGGATTGTAGGATGATATCTGACTTCTGTATATGATGATATGTAGCTGGTGTATAAAATTAAATGTGATTGGTGTATGTAATGATATTTTTGTTTGTGTTTAATGTAATACATGGTATGTGATTGGTGTATGTGATGGTCAATTTTATTTATTTTTCAGGTTGTACTTCAGCAAATTCGTAAAAGAAAAGAACCAGAAACTGACTTAGTTAATCCTCCTCAAAAAAAGAAATTTTTTCGTAAATTTAACCTAGATCATATCCGGTTTAGGACATCTCCTAACCCTCTTTTCAAACTGATAGAGCATCTGAATGAAGAACAAAAAGAAGCAGTCCGGAATATCGGATTTGCAGGAATGTTGAAATTATCAACTCGAGAAAACCATGCTGAGTTGGTAACATTTCTGATAGAGCAGTTTAATTGCTTCAGATGCTCAATAAAATTGGAAAGAGATGAATTAAAAATTGAAGAGGAGGATGTCGTCTCTGTTTTTGACTTGCCTTTGGGAGAAAGGTCTGTGACAGAAGCTTTGTGTGAGAAAGGTATTTTAAATTGTTTACATTAATTATATTAACTTCGCTTAATTACCCTATAATATTGTACATATCCTAAATAATTTTATTTTTTAATGCATGTACAAAAAAAGATGATGAAAAATATAAAGATTTGGTAAAAGAATGGCAGCAGAGATGGGGTGTTTCAAATGCTGCACCTTTTACATCGAAAATTGGTTAGGCTCTCCAATCAAGAAGTGACTACGGTGATGACTTCAAACGCGACTTTGTCGTGTTTGTTGTCACTACCATGTTCAAGTCACATCAGAATCGCAAAGCCAATTACAAGATTCTGAAATGCCTTGAAAATGTGAACGAAATCAGGAATTACAATTGGTGCCATTTTATGATCAATTGCCTGATTTCGTCGATTGAAGAGTGGAAATCAAGCACAGCAGTAAATAAGTTTTTTGCAGGGCCTGCAATATTCTTAATGGTAACTTCTCTAATAAAGTGAATTACTACTGAATAAAGTGATATAAGATACTAAGAAATAAACTTCTCTAATATTAATGTATTTTGTGCAAAAATGAAATTTTTTTAAAAAAATATTTGTTTTGTTGGAATTTTCATCATATTAAATATATATATTACATACTAGTTTAATACTCGTGTATTACACAGGGTTTATCAAAAGATAAATATAAAAAATATTTGCGATAATTATAATTTTTTATATAAAATGAGAAATTCAATGATGTATTTTCAACCCTTGCCTTGTACATGTTTAATTTATTTACAGTTATTATAATTATTAAAATTTTATTTTCATGCTTAGATTCAATTCGTTAATAATTTTATTTACATACTTATAAAGATTCAAAAGAAGTCACATTTTAAACTCGTGCCTAATCTCTACTTATTAATTATTATTACGTTATTTTGTATTTTAATGCTTAGATTAAATTCGTTAATAATATTATTTACATACTTTGAAAATATAAATGAATGTCATACTCTCAACTCGTGTCGCTTTGTACCGATGTCTAATCAATATTTAATAATAACGGGGAAACCCGTATAAAATTGAGTTTGAAAAAATATAAAATATACAACACCCGCGTGTTACATGTGAATATGTGATATAAAAAATTAAATTTTATAAGACCTTAATAATTCTATTAAAAAAATGTCATGCATCTAACTTGTACTATATGTAATATTATTTTAATTTCTTTTTTTTTTCTACGTAAGATACTAATTTGTTCGTGCAGATATAATATATATGTATCAATGCATTATATTTGAATTAGTTAAAAAAATTTAAAATATATTTAATATTTATTTTTCTAGGTATAATAATTTATTATTAGTATTAGTATTACATTATCTTTTTTGTTTCACTTTGTTTTTGTTTTTAGTTTGGTGTAACAATAGTTTTTCATATATATTTTTAATATTATTTTCAATTTATTATATCGGGATAGATAAAAAAATTTTAAATTTATATTTTTATATTTATTTCCCTTTTGTAATAAATTTATATAACTCATATTTTTCTTATATAAATATTTAGAATTATAATAAAACTATTTCAACTTTTATTGTAAATAAAAATTAATTCAACTTATATAGATTTCTTCTAATTAGATATAAATTCTTTATATTTTTATATTAGAAGAATAAAAGTAAAATATTGAATTGGACAAAATATGTTAAAAAAAATATTATAGTAGGTAAGATGTAATATAAGAAAAATATTGAATTAGGCAAAATATAATATTAGGAAAGTATTAAAGTAGGTAAATATATAAAAAGGAAAAAAATACTAAATTAGGTTAATATTAGGCTCGGATAACACCGAATCACTAAATTTTTTTCAAAAGCTAACGAAGCATGTAAAGCATACACATAGGATAGGAGGATTTTGCATTAATATATAGGGGAGATTTGTGTGTGTGTATATATATACCCAACTCATCAATACATATTTACACATATCCACAAATAAGTTAAAAATTTATACATAACAACATAATAATATAATACAACCACTACAAAAAAAATTGAAAAAGCCGACGGAAATTATCGACGGGCAGAAACCCGACGGTAAAAGCCCGGCATTACCGATGGCTGTTTCGACGGCATAAATTATCGACGGACTCCTGACAAAATTGTGTCATCGGTATATATTTTCGTCGGCAAGTCCTCGGGAAATTGGCGACAAAATATCCGCCAAATAAGCCGACAGAAAATGTCCATCGGCAAATTTTTAAAAAAATATAAATTAATTCAGAAATTTTGCCGACATAAATATGTCCGTCGGCAAGTTTTTAAAAAAAAAATTAATTCGGACATTAATTGCTGACCGAAATATGTTCATCGGTAACGCTAGTTTTTGTTTACTGACGGATACATCCGTCGGCAACGTCCGATTCTTTTACCGACGGATTTACCGACGAACTCTTGTCCGTTGGTAAACTTCATATAAACGGTCCCCAGACAGTGGACAGACTCAATTCAGCAACCAACCACAAAACTTAGGGTTGACTCACGAGGAGGAGCCTTCGCCATCGCCGCTGCCGCCGTAGCACCGCCAAATCACCGTCAACATCACATATTAAGGTATGTTAGCCTTTTAATTCAAAGTGATTTTTTTTAATTAAAGTTTAAGTTTAATTTGATTTGAATTTAGGAATTAGGTTTTGAGAAATTGAATTGGGTGTTCAATTTATGAATTTATGCTTGATTTATGCATTTGTGAATGATTTTAAGTTTATGGTCCATTTAAGCAATTATTTTTTATTTTAAGGTTTAATTTTAAGTTATTTATAAATTGAATTCGATTATAAATATTTGTATAAAGGGCTAATTAGGTCGTTAGTATTCATTTAGGGTTCATTTATGCAATTATGATTTATTTTAGGGTTAGTTTTCAATTATTTATAAATTAGGTTCGATTATATACATTTGAATTAAATTAGGGCTAGGTAGGGTTTAATGTATGTTATTGTTTTTTGTTATATATACTAGGGAAAAAGATTGTAACCATCATGTACTATACGCGTTTTTTGGGTTTGCATCCTAACGTCTTTTTTGTAATTTAATGCATCCTGTACTTCACAAAATTCTGAAAGTGCATCCTACCCGTCTCGCGAGTGAGGTTGCATATTTTCAAACCCGTATACTTTAGGTGAGTTTCGGCAAATTTATTATTTATTTAAAACTAGTTTCGGCATATTTTATTAAATATTTTATTAAATATGCAAACTCACCGAATTTATTATTTAATAAATAATAAATTCTATTTATTTAATAAAACTAGTTCCGGCATATTTTCTCACCTAGTGTCACCAGAAATAAATAATAATTTTTTTTTGTATATTTGTTTTTTCTAAATTTTGTATAGTACAGGATGAGTACAGGATGCATTAAATTACAAAAAAAAAAAAGTTAGGATGCAAACTCAAAAAACGCATATAGTACAGGATGCATATAATTTTTTACCCTATACATTATGACTGATTGATATTGTGATTGGTTGGGTAGACGTCGGTGATGACGTGGTCTACGACGCCGACCGGGAGGTTTCGTCCCTCCAATAATGGTTTTCAAAATTGTATTAAAAAATGATGGTGGTTTTAAAAAGTTTTAAATAGTTGAGGATGGTGGTTTTGAAATTATGTGGTGATCGGTATGTGTATTGATTGGTTGATATTGTCGTTTTTAAATTTTGATGATTAAAGTTTGAATTGTTTCATTTTAGAATACGTACCTTAGACCCATTTGGAATTTGGTAAATAAAGAGTTTGCACAAATATAATTTTTTTATATGATTTTATTTTGTACAATAAAAATATATTTATAAGAAAAAACAAACAAAAAACAACAATTTAACATATTTAATTAAAATATAATCAAACCTCCAATAATTCATAACAATTCTCCTAAATTCTTTGTTTTCACATAACAAAAAAATAAAATTAATAATAACGGTATAACCAAAAATAAAGTTATTAATAATAATAATTTAACCAAATTAATATTTACCCTATAATTTTTATTAGCTTCAGTCAATTTCTCAATCGTTTTAACAACGTCTGATTTCTCGTGATTCAAATCCTCGATCTCTAACCTCATTTTCACAATCATAGGGCCCTAATTTTGGCGCTTGAACAGTTATCTGAGCATCAAATGAATAATTAATCTCATTATTAATTAGAGATTTATAAACATGAAAAACTAAATTTAATAACAAATCTAACATTTGGCACATGATTGAAAATTATATTCATAACAATTTCATAAATTTCTCAATGAAATCTTTTTGGTGTTGAGAAGTTGAGTGAAGTGGAAACATGGGTATATTATTTCTTTTGCTGGATTTGTTATGATTAGCAGTGGCCGGTGTTCCTAGGTATATAAGTTTTTTTATATAATCATTTATAGTTACATTTTAACTAACTTATCAAAATTTAATTATTTTTCCGGCCTCAACTCATTGATGATTTTAGACTCAGTTAATAATTTCTCGTTCGATTTTTAAATTTTTTTTTTTAAACTGAAAAATGTAAAATTTACAAATAATATTTTGCCAGAAACATATCACCTCTGAATTGGGTTCACTGAAAATTTTGTGCTTTAAAAAATAGAAATTAGAAATTTTAATAATCTTAATCTAAAGCAGAATTATCTAAAATTCAAAATGAGCTCAATTGCTGTATGACTTAGGTGTGAAGAATTGATGGGTGACGACAATTTTTCCATTAGTGGCTTCCCTCTGCTCAACTTTAGCTTCCACTCTCATTTCTTCGTCAAATTGCGTGACAACTTTAATAAAGATGCAATAATTTCTCAATTTTTTTTTTCCTTTTTTGAGAAAGCAATTATTTCTCAATTTCGCAGAAGGATAAGTGGCGAATACTTTCCTTATATTGGGCCTAGGTAATTAAAGATCAAATGTGTACATTTAATTAATTTGTAGGACTTATGCTGAACTTTTGTTAAATACTAAAATAAGAAATAGATCAGAAAATACGACAATGTATAATAATATACAATTTTGTATATACAATAGTAGAATACAAACACACGCTCAAAAAAAAAAAAAAAAAAAGCTTGGAGAAATATATAATATATTTTGAAATTATATTTATCTCGAGTTTATTACTTAATTAAAATTATGTGAAGGTTCTTAATAATTCTTCGATTGAATACTTTTTGAAGTGAAGGTATCTGTGGTTTTGAATCTTGTTGACTTTAATCATTCACTAGGGTCCTTGTCCGTCAGAAAGTCTGAAATATCTTCAATAATACTATTGCTTAATAAACTAGCTAGCTATATGAATTGCATGTGCTTTATTTATTTGCTCAAACATATTATTACTATAGGATCTTGATCTAACAGGCATCATTATTATGATAAGGGATGTTTTTTTCTCGAAGTTAGAGCGGGCATTATAATAGGCAATTATGTGTTTCAAATAAGAAATACTACAATCAACAGCAATTAAAGAAAGGCTAAGAGCAAATTAGCAGAAGAGCATCAATAATTAGTTATATATACATTTCACTTCTTTTTTAACAAATGATTGAGGTTGGTTGGAGTTGTAAATCCAATGTGGTTAGAAATCATAATTATTGTATACTAACACTAAGAGCAACTTTATGGGGGAGGAGAGAGGGGTTGGCTTGATAAACGGGAGGGCGAGGGGGAGGAAAGTGAGGGGATTTTGAGGGTGAAGGAAAAAGAAGAGGGGAAAAGAAATAAAATAAAGTCCATGTTTAATGTTTTTATTTTTTATTTTATTTTATGTGTGTGTGTGTGAAAGAACAAAAACATTTACACACATGATTACTTATAAAATAAAAAATATATATATTTATATTTATAAATAAATTATTTAAAACAACACATTTTATTATAAAATATGAAAATATCTAAAACTTTCTTATTTCTTATTTCTGTTTATTGTTTTTTTAGTGTCTTACTTTTAATTATCTTGCAATTGTTATATATTATTTATTATAATAAAATATGTTGCTCTTAGAAAAAATTGTTATTTGTCTTTTGGTTACCAAAATACCACCTTATATTAATATATTCAAAAACGTCGTAGACGTGATTGGAGAAAAAAAATCAGAGATGTGGTCGGGGAAAAAAAAAAGTCTGATACATGATCGGATAAAAGGCCTAACACGTGGCCGAAGAAAAAATCGGTGATATGGTCGGATAAAGGAACGATGTTCTCTGACCACGCCTCCAATGTTTTTGAATATATGAATATATAGTGGTCGGATATGTGTCTTTGTCGTTTTTTTTTTCTTTCGTTTTATTTTTATTATTTTCTCTTTTGTTATATTTTTTTTCCTTTTATAGTGTGTCATATTTTTAATCACCTTATTATTGTAATATTCTTAATTATAGTAAAATATGTCGCCACAATATTTATTTTGAAGTAATTATAAACTAATATTATAATAAAAAAAATCAAGAATATATAAAGGTAATTATAAAATAATTAAATTAATAAATATATAGAAGTAGTATTAAAATATAAAAATAAGGGAGAAATATGTGGGACTAATAAAAAATAAATTATGATGGGATTGATAAATGAAAGAAATGGTGGGAAAATTTTAAATGATATGGGACACTGAAAATTGAAAAGGAGAAAGGGAGGGTGCTCTAGATGCCAACAATATGACAATATTATCGTTAATTTTTATTATCGTCGTAAAATTAACAACCATGTCACTATGTATATAAAAAATATGGATCAAAGATTAAATGAAAAGTAATCAAAAAGTGGTTCATTACTGTACATCCATTGATCCATAAAAATTAGGCTTTGGTGTTCTTTGACACATTGCTGCTATTGTTCCAATAAAATATTACATGAAACAAAATTATTATTAATTAATGCTTAAAAAAACTAATTTAATTAATTTCATGCATATATAGTACTATATAGTAAAAGGGTAGATCTAAAGCATGTGGTAGCTTCCACCTCTCTATTTTGTTTTGTAGCATCACAATCACATGCAGCAGCACATGCCAATTTTTGGCTCCATTTATTTATGCTCTTTTCTTTTGTTAGCTAGGTGGTCAATTCAAGCACCACTTTCAACATAAATTAAACAAATACAACACACACATATATAAAATATTATGATTGTGTTGAAAACACTGATGCCTTTTTATGGAGTATTATATAGTTCAACAATTAAAAAAATAAAATGAAGTGTGTCTACCGGATAGGATTTTGCAATAAAAAAATACCAATTACTTGTCGTTTAGGACCAAAATTCTGTAACATGTTAAGATGACTACAATATTGTTACAACAATATTTGTTTTCCTGAGTTTTTTTGAAAGAACTATTTCACCACTTCTCCATAATTATCATAATAATGTCGGAAAATAATCGCAAGGACAATCATTTTTGTATCAAATAGATAATCATGTTAATTAAGTTTTTTCGTATATATAGTGATGAGAAAGTTTTATGGACAATGCACAATAGATATCTTGAAGAATCATAAAGCTAATGGCCTAGCTAATCAAATATATCTCACATCAAATCCAAGAAAGGACAAAATATAGTTGATTTTCATTTATGTTCTTATCATGCAGCACTAGTAGTCGAATAGTAGGAAAGAAAGATATTACCCAACCAAAAAAAAAAAAGGAAAAGGAAATAGAAACAAACACATATATTACTGCATATGATGATAAGAGTGTATGGTCATGAATAAATATTAAAATATAGCCGACACAGGTTGTCACATACGTCCTTTTCTGAATTTAGCATTTTAGTTGTTTCTTTCGTATTAAATTGCTCCCAATTAAATGGTTATCTTGACCTTGTACTAAAATTTTAAATGTTTACGACTTAACACTTCAAAGTTGAACTATAGTTTCGATAACATGCACTAGCTTTCCCTCCGGTTTGCTAAGTTTGTTGTTTTGGCGAACTTTATTTTGTTAAATAATAATCGTATCGTACTATTTTCGTTCCAAATTATTTTTTGTTGTAGAGATTAATTAGGGTATTGAGATTGGTTATTAGGGTTAAATATGAATTAATCGAGTATTTTGTAATTGATGGTTTAGTGCTGGACACGTGTCGTCCTTAACTTAGTCATTATGAATATATTATGTGTAATAACATGCCTATATAAGATATTTAGGTTATATTCTTCAAATTGATAAGAAATACACATAATATATAATTTTCTACAATTACTATATGCAATTATGCCTGCATATTAGCTTCTTTACATAGTGCCAGAGCATCCAGTTGACATAATGCCTCGGATTTCTGGAAACAACGCTCGCGAAGATACTTAATTAGCTGAAGGAGAAGGAAATGCGTGAATTACTTTAATTATTCTTGCGATTTCGATCAGTTATCGCTACATGGATCTGATCATCATGGAATGGTCTTTGTTACAAATCAATTGGATGGAGTTAATTACCTTAATTGGATTTGGGCGATGCGACTAGCTTTGGGGCCGAAATTGAAGCTTGGATTCATATTGGTACAGTAGATTCCAGATCCGAACACATAAGAGTTTTCGCAATATCAAAAGGTCGATTTCATGGTAATTTCGTGGTTGTTGAATTCGATATCAAAGGAAATTGTTGAAATATTCCTTTATGTGAAAAGCTCGAAGTAACTCTGGGATGAGCTTGCGGAGAGATATGGAGAAAGCAATGGTCCTTTGAGATATCAGCTGCTAAAGGATGTTTCGAATTTCACATAAGGTAATTCGACTGTAACAAACTATTTCACAAAATTGAAATGCCTTTGGGATGAATTTGCATGTTTGGTTGCTTTGGTAGAATGTACATGTGGAGCTGGTAAAGCTATCTATGAAAATGACATGAACATTAAGCTGGTGCAATTCCTTATGATGATGGTTTTGAACCTGCTAAGAATCAGATCTAATTGCTAGGACCTTTACGCATAGTAAATAACACTTACTCAATGGTATTAAAGGTAGAGAAATAAAAGACAGGACACAAGGTCTTGGATCCTAGACACCACAACTATCTGCAAAGGATGGATCAGGAGGAGGGAACAACTACAATAATGTTGGAAATAATTATGGAAAGAGGAATGAGAAATAGAAGTCCTCTGGTAGAGGGAGATGTCAAATCTGAATAGCTAAGGAAGAAAAGATGAAATGAAAATGTGATCATTGTGGTTATAATGGTCATGAAAAGAGGGACTGTTTCAAGTTGCATGGTATTCTATATTAGTACAAAAGCTTAAAGAAGTATAGAATGAATCAAACTGCTAATATGATAGATGGAGAAAGAAGTTTGCTCAAGAAAAAAGAAGGAAGATGAAGTTAAGAAGGGACATTATCTAGATATAGCACAGACTATTCACACAGAACTGGCAAAGTATTTCACTACTCAAGGCACTGGTGGAGAGTCTCATTCATATGCTCATTTTGCTCATTCTATACTGAGTAGCTTGGGTAGGAGGACCTGGATTGTGGACACAGGGCCAGCAAACACCTTTGTTCACAGCTTGAGATGATGTATGAGTCTCATGAACTTGGTGCATATGTGGTTGTGCATTTACTTAATGGTTCAAATGTGAAGGTAACTCATACTGAGAGAGTGAGATTGTCTGATGCACTGATAATAGAGAAGGTGCTCCTTAATGAAAAATGTTGGTTAAGACCACGAACACAAGTATGTTATTGTTGTGGGAAAAGCTATTGGAGGTCTATATGTGTTTGGTGATGGGGAAACTGGAATGTCACTATATACAGAAGATGAAGGAAAAGAGGATCTGCTTAAATTGTGGCATAGCAGGCTGGGCCACAACTTCATGTCTTGTCTACAACACATTGGATTTCTGCGAAGAATGACAATTATATAAACACTTGCACAATTTGTCACCAATCTAAACAATGTAAGTTACCATTTCAGGCCAGTACCTCTCATTCTCTTATACCTTTTGAGTTGGTACACATGGATAGTTGGGGGCCATATCATGAGCAGTCAGTAACAAACACACCGTACATGCTCACCATAGTTTATGATAATACTGGGCTTACTTGGATTTATTTGATGAAGTCCAAGTTTGAAGTTACTGTAATTATATCTCAGTTTATTGCATATTCAAAAACAGTTTAAATATTTAGTCTAGAAGATTAATACGGATAATAGAACTAGGTTTTTGAGCAATAATACTCAAGATTTACTTAAACCACATGGAATTGTGCACCAGAAATCTTGTCCTTGCACTACTCAACAAAATGGAGTAGTTGAGAGGAAGCACATGCATATACTGGAAGTGGCCAGATCATTGATGTTTGAATATGGAGTTCCCAAGAAGTTTTAGCCCTATACACTTCTTGCTACTGTACATATCATTAATTCTCTCCCATGTGCTAAACCGAAGTGGTTATCCCCTTATGAACTTTTATATAAGGAAAATCCAAAATATGAGAGGTTTAAAAGCTTTGAATGTTTGTGTTTTGTTGTTAAGGGAGTGTCACACGAAGATAAATTCAGCCAAAGGGCTCATCCCTATGTGTTGTTGGGGTTTGTAACTGGAGTGAAGGGTTATAGATTATATAATCTGTATACAATGGAGATTTTTATAACCAGTGATGTGGTTTTCAATGAATCACAATTTCCATTTCATAAGATTTATGAGGGCAATGCTAAAACTTGTTAAAATGAGATGTTTCCTTCAAGATTATTTGGTGTTAGCAAGGAGTTGGATGAACCAAAAATCATGGTATGCAAAGTGACATGAATGAATTGGGTATCATAGATGAAGAAGAACATCTAGGAAATGGACACGGAAGAAAGAAAAAGCCTAGTTGGATGTATGAGTATGTTAGTAGTACTTCATGATTTGAACATTTTTGTACGTGTTTTTGTTACTTTTTTGTGTCATGTCTGCATGTGTTTTGCTTGGATTTATGGGTGCTAGGAGTCGATTAGGCCATTTTTGTTAGTTTTAGGTTTTTGTATCGTTTGCACAATTTTTATTATGTGTTTGTAGTTTTTCACTCATTTTTATATTTTTATCCGTAGAATGACCAAGCGGGACCCGCATACGTTTGGATCATTCCATTCGGTATTTGTTAGTTTTAGGTTTTTGTATCATTTGCGCAGTTTTTATTATGTGTTTGTAGTTTTTCACTCGTTTTTATATTTTTGTCCGTAGAATGATCAAGCGGGACCCACCCACATTTGGGTCATTCCATTCGACTCGCCATGGAACGGACAAGCGAAGACAAGAAAGGGAACATAGCGTGAACAAGGATCGACAACCGGTGGATAACTGGAGCGGAAAACAATAAAACCGAGTCGGGAGCAGCCATGTCATTCGATCGACTGGTGTGCAGTCGATCGAACGACCTTAAATCGATCGACTAAACCAGTCCAAATGGACTGCTCGGCAGAAAGTTTGGCCGTTCGAGGATGAAGCAGTCGATCGACTGCGTCGCAATTTTTTTTTGTAATTTTGGCCCCTTCTGACGATTCTGCCCCTGCGACTTTGTATATATATCCCAGCCCTCTCTCCACCAACCTTATCCCTTCCTTGGTGGTTTTGGACTTGTTCCATATCCTCCAAGCCCCTCTTCATTTCCATTGCTTAAAACCCTAGTTTATAATCCTTAGTTTAGTTTAGTTTAGTTAATTAGTTAGTTAGTTAGTTGTTCTTAGCAAGTGCTGGAGAGGGTGACACCTCCTTCATTTGTGGATCTTGTTGTGTTGAAGTTTGATTTATCTTTGAAGATTATAATCTAGACTTGAAGCTTTTGTTGGAATGCAAATATTGGTAGTAATCTTTCCCTTTTATGTTATGTGTTATTATTGTGTTGTTGTGATTTCTCTTGTAATTGTTGTTAAGTTGTAGTTTGTATTGTGTTCATTGCATTTTAAATTCCCCTTTTCATTTTCTAGCTTGTTGATCTTTTTGTTTGCAAAAACTCCATTGTAGCATAGTTTTGAAGCTTTTTACCCTTTATGTGTAAACAAACACTTGGTCTTTAAAAGATGTATGGAAATTTCTTCTTTAATCAATTTGGCATTTTCCCATTTAATGCTGACTTCTATTAAGTTTTAAGTTTTGACTTTCCCTCCATTTCATCTTTCAAACTTTACAAGCTTTCTTAGTTTAGAAGTTTTAATTTATTTAGAATTTTTACGTAGTGTTTAATTAATGTCATTAAAATTAGTACTTTCAAGCAAGCTTTTAATTCTCTTTAACATTTGGATTAGTTAGTAATTTCAAGTTTTCATTTCAATTCAAGTTTTAGCATAAAACTCAAACCAAACAAATGACTTAATGCTTTCCTAGTGTAGATTAGTGTAACTAAGATTAACAAGAGAGTAAGTAAAAAACACCGACCGTCGATAACATCTATCCTCGAGAGACACGACTCGAGAAAACCTTACCGCTCTATAATCGACTCCGTACTATTGCGGAGACGATTTCTAAACTAGAGTGTTAAGAAATCTTCGATCACTTCACATCTTGATCAATAACCAATCAACTATAATGCTTCTTGGCGAATGTAGATAAAGGAGTGAATGAGCCGTTGTATTATACACAAGCTTCCAAACAGGTAGAATGGGTGGGGGCAATGAATAAAGAATTGCAGGCACTAGAAGAGAATCACACTTGGGTGTTAACAAAATTGCCTGCGAAAAAGAAGGCAATTGGTTCAAAATGAATCTACAAAATTAAAAGAAATCCATATATTAATAGAGTAAATTTCATGGAAAGCTTCTCATTTATGGAAAAATTGGTGACAGTGAGGATGCTTATTGATTTAGCTACTCAAATAATATGGTATATTCATCACATAGATATAAATAATACATTCCTGTATGTTTTTTTAAATGAAAAGGTTTACATGCTGCCACCATTAGGATATTTTAAGGCTAAACCTGGAGAGGTATGCGTACTTAAGAGAAGCTAATATGGATTGAAGCAGGCCTCCAAGCAATGGAGTATTGAGTTATTAGAAAAGATGTTGGAATTTGGTTTCACTGAATCTTGCCATGACAGTTGTTTATTTGTCAAGAAGGTGCAAGATTCATTTCTGGATCTTGCAAATATATGTTGACGATGTGTTGATTGTTGTTAGCTCAGATGATCTTATTAACTCTTTAAAGAAGTTCTTGCACCAGGCTTTCACTATAAAAGATTTAGGACCCATTAAGTTATATCTTCAGCTGAGATACTGAGATCAGGGAAACAAACTCATCTTAGACAAAGAAAATACATATTAGACCTGGTTAAGAATGTTGGTTTATAGAATTATGAGGCTGCTTGTACTTCGATGTAGAGAGATATAGGAGATTGGTTGGAAGATTACTGTACCTGAACTTATCCAGGCCAATGTTTCTTATTGAGTGAAACAACTAAGTCAATTTATTCATTCTCCAACTTCAGAACACTGGGATGTTGTTATGTACCTTGTCAGATGCTTGAAGGGGACACCAACACTTCGTATTTTCTACCCTGTTAATATATCAAACAACTTTGAAGCTTTTTCTGATTCAGATTGGGGGTACTTGTTTACTCACCCGAAAGTTATTAACTGGTTACTATATTATTTATGGGGACAATTTAATTTCCTAGAAAATAAAGAAGAAAAAGACTGTGTCAAGTCTCCAACCGAAGCTCAGTATAGAGCTATGGAGACAACCACTACTACAGAAAAAGCCCAACAGCATCGACTGTTTTTGCTAATAGGCATCGGTTTTATACCCGATGCCTATAACCTGGACTTTAGGCATCGGTTGTGCAACCGATGCTAATAATAGACATAGACATCAGTTGTTTGACCAAAATCGATGCTTAATCTGTACATTAGTCATCGGTTTTGGTTAAACAACCGATGTCTAATGTATAGATATAGACATCAATTTTGCCAGACAACCAATGCTAATAACTGACATAAGCATCGGTTGTTTGACCAAAACCGATGCCTAATGTATAGATATTGACATCGGTTCTGTCAAACAACCGATGCTAATAACTGACATAAACATCGGTTGTTTGACCAAAACCGATGCCTATAAAGATATTGACATCGGTTTTGTCAAACAACCGATGCTAATAACTGACACAAGTATCGGTTGTTTGACCAAAGTCGATGCCTAATGTGTAAATATAGGCATCAGTTTGGTTAGACCGATGCCTAATGTGTATGTATACGCATCGATTCTTCCAAGAAAATAAATAATAATAATAATAATAATACTAATAATAATAATAACTCAAAAAAATAATAAATTAAAAGCTGCTGCTAAAAGAAGCTATTGGTAATGACACAGACCTTATGAGCATCAGGGTCAAAAATCGAATSAGRAAGTTCTTSRGGAGATGCTTCCGAACCTGAAATACAAAAATGGAACAAATGAGAGTATAYCAATTACCAACTCAGGAAGAATARAAATYAGATAAAGGGACTAATTGAACATAAKAAAATTGYTTGAAGAAGTATAGATATATCAAACTATTCGAGTTTGATTGATGTTCATTTTGATAAATAATCAAACCGAGATWCAWTTTTGTACGTTTGACAAAAKTTATTTATTGAATTCTTAATTTTCAATCCCTTACTCTTCTTAATTCACAAATAAAAGTACATATTGAATTAAATTRGATGCAWTTAACAYAYAYACAAATCYAGAAATGGCATTTAGAACAGAAAAGACCCAAAAAACATACACACAGTCAACCCATAGATAATAAGTACACAATTTAGATATGTGCACAAGATGAAATTCCTGCGACTCAAACCAAAATGGATCCAATTATATCACTTTAGTTCCAAACAAACAAACAAAAACACTATTTTTAATGCCGCAAAAGCGAAGACCAACTATTTTTCTCTGGCTGAAGAAGAAAACCCACAAATCCCGACAACCTTTTTCCAATTAAGTCTTGCATAAATAGATTCTAAAAGAAAATGCTGAACTATCAACTGAACAATCCAGAAAACCAAACAATGAAATGAAACAACTTCTGCAGTCACAAAATAAAAATTTTCAGCAATAATCCATTGATGAAGATAAACATAAATAATAAAAGCATTTATTAGATTTAATTCTACTTGTTGTCCTTGGTATAATTTTCCCAAACAGGCCGATGACAACACGACATGAAATTGAAACAAGTAGTTAGTTATATTATTATTATTATTATTATTATTATTATTATTATTATTATTATTATTATTATTGCTACGAACTTTATGAGCTTTCAAAAATTCAACAATTTTTAATTTCTAGTTTTTATTTCTCTGCCACACTAAAAACTCATAGTAATTGGCAGCATTTGATCAACACTCTATAAAGAGAATAAGACCAAAGTAAATCATAAATTTGAACTTAACCTCTTTCATTAATCTGAACTTAAACATAATTATGCAATTTTTTTAGTCATATACCGTACATAACCTACATATATCCATTCAGTAATTACACATATAATGAATTAAATATAAAATCACAAGAAAAATGTATTGCTAGAACTAAGATATGCCAAAATAAACTTACAATGCTTGGATCTCACCTATTCATTTCTTCTAATGAAGGTGTAACTGGGAAAAAAATAAATTATTAATAAAACATACCTATGTGTTTTCCATTGATTTCAATGTCAAAGTAAACTTTGTGAGTTACTTGATCAATATCCACAAAAGTTCCCTGCTATACACATTTTGAAATATAAAAAAAGTGAAAGAAAATGAAATTATTAACATATAATATTAATGAAATTAGAATAATAGTTTTCCAGTGAAGATTCAAACCTCATTGTCGAGCTTCTTATTACCAACCGCCTTCTCATCTGACAAAACCCCTAGATCGCTTAATTGATTCTGAAATTAAAAAATTTACCTATAATCTCGAATTGCAGAACAATAATAGGAGATTTTAGGTAAATTTTCTCAAAGGTAGTTTGTTTTATCAAAATCAGAATGTAAAGTACAGAAGAAAAAAGTTTGCATAAAGTACAGAACAATTGCATCAACAAAAATTCTCCAAACTACCCATGTTTGCATAAAGAATCGCATAACCTTAACATAAGCTTGGTTGATCTCTTTATCATTCAGTCCACCTATCATCCGCACACATTTAACGTACGACGGCACAAAGAACAGATCTGCTTCCTCTTTCTTTCTAGTCCGATATATTGATTGTAATAGCAACTTATGTATTTTAACCTAAACAGAATTAAATAATAAGATTTACAAAAACAAACAAACAAACAAAAAACCGCATGAATGATATTACCATCTATGCAAGATGATGATATGGATCCAATGTAATTATTCATTTTCCTTCGAACTATGAATCAGCTGAATTTTTTATTCAAAAGATTTTATAATAAACTATAAGAATTTAAAATTAATCAAAATTTAATGTTCAAGGAGCTAGAACTCCAGAAAATGGTATAAGATCTACCAGCATTATACAGAGTGCTTCAAAAGAACAATCAAGAAACAAAAAAATTCGGTTGCAGCCAAATTAAACCAGAGATTCAGACTACCAAAATAAAAAGCCACTTATTATTAAACCAAAGATTCAGACTACCAAAATAAAAAGCCACTCCAATAAGTGTCTCAAACACCCAAAACCATACAACGCATTACAATATTAATCAATACCATTTTCTTATCTCTGAAAGTGGCTTCAGCATAACATTTCCTGAGCTATTTTCTATCAATAAATTAATCACTACTTTCATATAGAGTCATATACCTCGATCAATGTATATATTGTGATCTAAAAATACACATACATATACAGTGTGAACAATATACATTTTTTCTAAAAAGATATGGTCTGGACACAAAATAAATTTCTAAATAGATGGTTGAACAACTGAAAAACTGAAAGATTGAAACTAAGTAGATAGAAAAAAATAGATGTGTGCATTCTCCCGAATAGAGCTAAATTTCGAGAAACAAATTGAAACCAACCACAAAAACTAGAAACTTAAACCCTAAGCTGAGAAGAAAACAAACTACCTTTGAGAAAAATAACAAGTACAGAAGAAAAAGTACCCGAATTAGAGCAAGGGTTCCAAAGAGAGTAAAACCCCATAGAATTGCAACTGGTAGTCCATCTCTGATCCCGCCTGGTCTATCGAGGTGAGCCGAGACATCGCGTGAGCTGAGCTGCAGCATCATCGCAGCCACCACAGACTCATTTCTTACCGTATTAGAAATGACACTGCCGCTATCGTAGCTTGGAGATTGAGTTGATTATAGTGCGGCCACTCTCTCTGCCTGCCTGGCTGGAGAAAGTCACGATCAAGGCTATAATGGAGCGGTGCTCGTACTGATAAAGGGAAGAATACAAATGAAGAAATGAGAGTATAGCAAGTTTGGTGCGTAGGGGTCGTACCTGATCGCGCTCTGACATATGTCGTGGGTCTGCAAGGCGGCGCTGCTGTGCGCCCGGTTGTTCGCCGGCATGCGAACCCTCCCAGCGGTGGCTGGAATCTTGAGAAATTAGCAATACACCTGAGCAGGAACGGAGATTGAGGGTGATTAGGGGACTGGAAATCGAGATTTATCGGGAGATTAGGGTATTGATGGAACTGTAACATGAAATTGATCGGGGAATTAGCGCAATTGGGGAGCTGGAGCTCGGATTGACCGGGAATTAGGGCATTTTGCGAATTAGACTCAAAACTGATCGAAAAATTAGAGAATTTAGAGAAGTAAATGAAACTAACATTTTGAGACGGATGAAGGATGACGATGATGATCTCGCTGGAGTTGTGGAGCGTAATTCCTGAATCGAGATTTTAATTCAGGCAATATCCCAATTTGCTGCGAATGTGAAGAGATTTCACCAGATCCCCAATTTGATTTCGGTCGATACTTAGGCATCGGTTGTAAATAAGGAACCGATGCTCGTGTTCTGTCATAGGCATCAATTGTTTGACCAAAACCGATGCCTATATATTCTAATAAAAAATTTTGGATTTTTTTTTATCATTATGGGCATCAGTTGTTTTAATAACCGATGCTATTAATTTTTTTCGAACTATATAGGCATCGATTTTTCTAGAAAATCGATGCATATAACTTTTATTTATTACAAAAAAAACCCGTCTGACTATAGACATCGGTTTTTGGGGAACAACCGATGCCTATAACTTTTTTTAAGAGAAAAATCTTTTTTACCTCCTGAACTATGGTCATTTTGACACTTTGCCTTCTAAACTTTTTTTTCGTGCAAATTACCTTCTAAACTGTACAAATTTTACACTTAACCTCCTGAACTCCCATTTTTGGTGGAAAATCTAGCCGAATCTCACTCGTGTGACATGCACGTTAACATATAAGGGGTAAAATTGACTTTCCATCTCCTCCTCATGACTCCCCCTCAAAATAATGGCACGTGAGCATTACGTAGGTTCCAAATTCTATGTGTATACATATATTAATGTGAACAATATCTTAACAGGTCACACGAGTGCTCACGTGCCATTATTTTGAGCAGGAGTCATAAGTAAAAGATGGAAAGTCTGTTTTACCCCTTATATGTAAGCGTGCATGTCAAACGAGTGAGATCCGACCAAAAGTTCCACCAGGAATGGGAGTTCAGGAGGTTAAGTGCAAAATTTGTACAGTTTAGGAGGTAATTTGCACCAAAAAAAAGTTTAGGAGGCAAAGTGTCAAAATGACCATAGTTCAGGAGGTAAAAAAGATTTATCTCTTTTTTTAATTATAAAAAAGACTCCGTGCGATTTTTGGCATCGGTTGTTAGTAACAACCGATGCCTATTCTCCTGTTCCAATGACATTTTTTGTAGTAGTGTACTGTCTGTGAGCTGTAGTGGCTGCATTATATCTGCTCCGCTAATCACTCAGGGGACGTCAGAAAATGTCTTTTCTTCATTAAACTCTACCACTGTCCATCCCACTATAGGGTGATAATATAGCAGCACTTCAAGTCACTTAGTGCCAATTTTTTATGAAAGAACTAAGCATTAGATATTGTTGTCATGAACAAGTATAAGGAAGGGTTTATTGCTCCGGGGCATATTTTTTTACTTAGTTACAACCAGCAGATGTTTTCACTAAGTCGCTAGGTGGATTAACATTTCAAAGTTTTCTATCCAAGTTAGGAATGTGCACTCTTGAATGCATTCCAACTTGAGGAGGAGATGAGATTAATTAGGGTATTGAGATTGGTTATTAGGGTTAAACATGAATTAGTCGAGTATTTTGTAATTGTTGGTTTAGGGCTGGACATGTGTAATAGAGAGCGACCTGATAAGTTCAGGTCGCCTGGTCATAAACTGCTTAGCGACCTGAAGAAGAGTGCAGTGCCAGGTCGTACGGTTGGCGACCTAATGCCTGGCGACTTGGAAATGAGTGCAGTGCTAGGTCGCAAGGTTGGTGACCTCTCAGGTCGCACGATAGGTCACCAAGAGGTCAAACGTGCTACTGACAATGGGCCTCAGATAAGGACAACCTACCCGTCGTCAGCTGATGTCGTCAGCCCTAATCTAATTCATCCATCTGTTAGGATGTAATGTAGCAATGGTGACCACATTATTTGAATTAATGTACTGTAGCAGTCTTAGCCACATATTTTAAGATTATTTTTACTATAAATAATGGAGACATTCCCTAATGTAATTATTAAGATATAATTGAATGAAATCTCATTGAAAAGTTGAATACAGAATATTTTTCAATATGAGGTTTTTACTTTCTTTCAATGTGTCGTCCTTAACTGAATCATATAATGCAATGAGGTCATCTTCTTCAAGCTGGTGAGAAATACACAATATATAATTTTTCCCATTTACTCTATTCAATTATGTCTGCATATTAGCTCCTCGACAATTATTTTAGCTTAAAAAATTATCCCAAATAATTTGTCTTTAGAGATTCAAGATATAGTTCTCATTTTTTCCCCAACTATCTCCTATTTAATCTCCTTATATTAAATGATCAGTAGGTCTACACCGTTAAATAATTCACTAGATTGAGTTATAAATACAAAAGTAAAAGAACTCATGGTTTTTTGGAGGTGAATAAGAAAAAGAAAGATAATATTATTAAATAAGTTAATATGTGTAAACTTTTCAAAACGACAAATAATTTTGGACATGAGAATAACTTTTTAGTTTTTTTTTTCAATTTTTACGCAACCTTATTCCTCTCAATTTTAATGATTCAATTGTCCATCTTGAAAAATTGGAGTCTTTATTGTTTAATAACTAGAGTATAATCATTCAGTTTAATTCTTAATTCTTATGTATGATCTTAAAATAACAAAACCTTGTGAATTGGAGTGGATGTAAAATTCTCCTACCCTATGTGTTTATTTTCCTATTTCTTTAGTTTTGAAATTCTTTTTGTTGTTTCGGTGTTACTCGAGCCTAATATTTACTTAATTTAGTATTTTTTTATTATATTTTATTTAATTTAATACATTCCTAATAATATATTTTGCCTAATTTAATAGTTTTCTTTTGTTTCATGTTACCTAATTTAAAGTTTTCATTAACATATCTTGCCCAATTTAATACCTTACTTTTATTCTTCTAATATAAAAATATAAATAGTTGTATCTGATTAGAAAAAACTTATATAATTTGAGTTAACTTTTATTTACAATAAATGTCGGAATAATTTTATTATAAATTTAAATATTTATTTACAAAAATATGGGTTATATAAAATTATTACAAAAGGAAAATAAATATAAAAAATATAAACTTAATTTTTTTTTTGTCTAATCCTAATATAATGATTTGAAAATAAAGTTAAAAATATATATGAAAAATTATTTTTACGCAAGAAAATAAAAAAATAATAAAAAAAAAAACAAAATGAAACAAAAAGATAAAATAATAATAATAATAAATTATTATGTATAGAAAAATAAATATTAAATATATTCTAGTCTCTTTATCTAATATCAATATATTGCATTGTTACACATATTATATATCTTTACGAACAAATTAGTATCTTGTACAGAAAAAATAATAATTAATAAAATATTATTACATATGTTACAAGTTAGATGTAGGACGTTTTTTCAATAGGATTATCAGTTCCTTATAAATCTTAATTTTTTATATCACATGTTTACATGTAACACGTGGGTGTTATATGTTTACATTTTTTCAAACTCAATTTTCTACGGGTTCTCCCGTCAAGTTTAGGATATTTTGTTATACTTTACAACGAATTTAGTGACTCATGATAAACAAACTTGAAAATTTTCTATAGTGCCAGTCTTACTTTAATTACTTTAATTAGAACAAATAATATTCTCAATATATTTTACAACTAATTTCGTAACTCACAGTAAAAAAAGATTTGAAAATTATTTATTGTGAAAATCGGTCTTACTATAATTAGAACAAGTAATGTTCTTATTTGTGTGTAAAAATTATTTATTGCATAAATAGAGTAAATAACAAGTAATGTTCTGATTTGTGTGTAAGAATTATTTATTGTGAAAATAGAATAAATAATTTATAATTTGTATGTACCGTTTTTAATATTATTATTTTGGTATTTTTAATAAGTATTACTCTTTTTCAGATCCCACGCGCGCGTGTGTGTGTATATATATATATAATATTTGTGAAAATTATAAAGTTTTAGATTTAAATTAAAAAATTGAAAGAATGTGTTTTCAACCCGTTCCCTGTTCAATTTATTAATTATTATAATTATTAATAATATTATATTTTAATATTTAGATTAAATTCATTAATAATTATATTTATATACTTATAAAAATTCAAAAGATAACACATTCCCAACCCTCCTTTAATATATATTAATTAATTATTATTAACCCATTTTATATTTTTATGTTTAGATTAATTTTATTAATAGTTATAATTATACTTGGAAAATTTTAAAAGGTTTCATATTCTCGAGCCTTCCCGCATTGTGAAATTATCTATAAATATAATTTTATATAACACCAATGTCTGACAAAGATTTAATTGACCAATAGCTTAAGGAAACCAACACTACCCTAGCAAAAACATTTTCATATACGGGTGTTAAAAAAGTATATATTAATGCAAAATCCTCTTAATTTATGTGTCTGCTTCGTATGTTTCGCTTGGATAATAAAAGATTATG
>BMAC01000028.1:2039481-2062103 GCA_014905375.1 Phtheirospermum japonicum | reverse complement strand
CTACTAATTATATATAAATTATTTATATTTTTATATTAGGAGTATAAAAGAAAATTATTGAATTAGACAAAATATAATAAAATAAAACTATTAAGTTAGGCTAAATATAATAAAAGAAAATATTCAATTAGGCAAGATACAATAAATGAAAAATATTAAATTAGGTATATATTAAACTCGAATGATACATAAGCAACTGAAGCACCATAATCTTTTATTATCCAAGCGAAACATACGAAGCAGACACATAAATTAAGAGGATTTTGCATTAATATATACTTTTTTAACACCCGTATATTACACGAGACTTATCAAAAGATAAATATAAAAAATATTTGTGATAATTACTGAATTTTAAATCTAAAATAAAAAATTAAAATAATGTATTCTTAACTAGTGCCTTGTACATGTCTAATCTATTTATTAATTATTATAAATATTAAATAATTTTGTATTTTATGTTTAAATTAAATTCATTAGTAATTTAGTTACATACTTATAAAAATTCAAAAGACGTCACATTTTAAACCCGTATCTAATATCTACTTTCTTAATTATTATTAAATAATTTTATAGTAATGTTTAGAATAAACTCGTTAATAATTATTAGTTACATATTTTGAGATATTCAAAAGATGTTATACTCTCAACCTGTGTCGCATTGTAATTGTGTCTAATTAATATTTATCAATTATTAGTAATTACTTTATATTTAGATTGAATACATTACTAATATTTAGTTGCATACTTAAATTATTGTAAATAACTCATGTTTTACCTATATAAAATATTTGAAACTTCTAAAATAAAATTATTTTAAATTATATTATCAATAAAACTTATTAATTATTTTCATAATAATATTTTTTTTGTAATTAAAATGATTTCATTTGTAGTTTTTTTTTTAATTAAAATAACTGATTTAGATCTTATTTACTAATTATATATGACTTATTTATATTTTTATATTAGGAGAATCAAAGGAAAGTATTGAATAAGGAAATATATAATAAAAGAATTAAATTAGGTAAGACACATTAAAAAGAAAATTATTAAATTAGGTAAATATTAGACTCGGATGACACATAAGCAAATGAAACACCAGAATTTATGACACATAAGCAAACGAAACACCAGAATTTTTTATTTGTCAAACGAAGCATCCGAAGCAGACAAATAAGTTAGGAGGATTTTGCATTAATATATAGGGGTGATAATAATATATATATATATATTTGAGTAAATTTAATATTGGAATCGAGAACAATACTACTTTTAAATATTTTTGAAACAAGGTACCGAGGAATCTATTCTCATAGGACAAATCAAAGGATGTGTTATTTTTTGACTTTTCACTCATGCGAGGACTTTATTACTTTGATCAAACAAAATCGCCATGTCGGGAAGAAAACTGCTTTTTGCTGTTTTTTATTTTGTTTTTTCAGGGATATTCGCCTTGTGTTTCAACTTTCAACACCAAAAAACGAAAGCAAGCTATTTTATTTTATTTTATTTGACAAATTTAGTATTTTCTTTTCCCTGTGGAACTCTGCAACTCGTAGTTATCTTTCTTGGATCAGCCACCATTATCTGACAAAAAAAAAAAGTGAATAAAAAAAGATCTGGAAGGCTCTGACCAATGAGCTTTCAGGAATTTGTCAATTTTTGATTTCAACAATCTTCAAAAGATTCTTAACTGGGCAATATCCTGGGGTCCAATGGGATCCCGAATTGTATTTCTAACTTATTGGGCTCCGGCCCATGGTAACTTGGTGAATATATGATGAGCGGTCTAATAGGGCCTCAAATAGGCCTAATGTTATTCTAACCCAAGACCAAAGTTATGGGCCGCTAATATGAACTATTCTTCTAACCAAGAGGCCATTATTATTTCATTTATTAATAATGGGCCATTGACAAATAGCCCGAACTTGTCTGAAAGTGTGGAAAAAGAAGCTTCCTCTTCAGTGTTCAAAGCCACCGGCGGCGGCTCAAAACTCAAGCTTCAGCAGCTTTCTTTACGTCGATTTTAACCTATTTTAATAGTTTGACGGTAACTAATCTTATTCTTTTTTTTTTTTTTTAATTTGCTGCTCTATGAAATTTACGAATTAGATTTGCTGTTTAACCAAAGAAATTTAATTAAGTATGATTTTACTAGGGTTTTTATATATTTACCAGTAGGTTTTATATATAAGCAAAATTCATAGCGGGAAGCTTGAACTAGTTTGGAGAAATGGCGTACCAAGGGGGGACCTTGAAGTCGACCTCCATTAATGGAGTGAAGATGTACACCGTCGCCGGCCAAAACCGCTCTAACGCAACATGGCTACCTCCCAAGAAGCTCAGAGCACTTCGAAAAAATCCAGGTGACTAAATTAACTCCAACTATGAGCATTTTGTTGTTTTTTGTTAGGGAATTTAATCATTAAATATAAGTAGTGGGTTCGAATTAAAAGATGTCTTGTTTTTTAAACTGCGACTGAAATTTATTATGTTAATTCATGAACATACATTTTGTTTGGCTTATTAGGTTTTGAAGTTTTTGCTGTGAGTGGAAACTTTAAGGAGATTTGAGTCATTGGGTTATATCTCGGCATATGATGATTTTGTGAATGATGAGTTTTTGTTGATCAATTTTCAGATTATTTGCAAAGGGTGGATTTGATACAGGATTTGAAGTTTGAAACTGCAACTTCTAGAATTAAGGTGTCTCCTGATGGGGAGTATGTTATAGCCTCAGGTGAATGTGGAATTTGATGTACACCTAATAATGTCCAAGAAAATTTATTTGTGTGAGATGAGGTGTTTGGTTGAGATTTTATATTTGTCTTTATTATTTAGGAATTTACCCTCCACAAGTCAAAGTCTACGAGCTGAGAGAATTGTCACTGAAATTCGAAAGACATTTGATTTCTGAAATTATTAACTTCCAGGTATAACTTATGAAAGTTTAATTTTTGTAGCCATGCATGCTGTGTTTATATTCTGTTTTATGAATATTTAAGGTTTTCTTGATCAATAGGTCTTAGATGATGACTATTCAAAGATCGCATTTCTCTGCGCTGATCGTTCTGTATGTCTTCATGCAAAATATGGGAGTCACTACAGCTTGAGAATCCCAAGGTCTCTCTCTCTCTCCCATACACCAAAAAGAAGGGGAAAAAAACTCTTCTGTGTTGTATATGTACCAGTCGAAATTATTTGCCACGTCTTTTCAGAAAATATTCACATTAGCTGTTCCCTAAAAGGTTTTCTACCGTTTCCTGGTACTATCTCTGAGTTAGTGTTTGTCAATGACACGCCAAGCCAGTCAATTGTTGCTGGGACAATTATATAGGAATACAATTTCCTGTAGCTATTCATAATTCATTCTATTCTGTTTTAGTTGTTGAGTTGTTACAGATTAGTCCAATTTTAACTTACATTCGTTTGTTCCTTTCCTGAGTTCAGATTTTCTGGTTGTCATTGTTATTTTAATAAATTTGTAATAAACAAATAAATAAATATGCGACTAGATTGAAATCTTTAATGTTTGTGATGATTTTCTGAAAAACCTTCCGGCTTCCAGATTTTTTAAATGAAAAGACACCAAACTTGATAACAGTAATATAGAAAGCTCACAAAGTTTGATAAAATAATTCCTGAAAAACTCGGTAGGTAAAATTATTGTGTCCCGTTTCACTGTGATCTTATGGAATGCTTTTTTTAACAGGATGGGAAGAGACATTGCTTATGACAGTTGGTATTGTGATGTAATCTGTGCTGCTTCTTCTCCAGATCTATATAGAATTAATTTAGAACAGGTTCGTGTTTGTACGTGTCTTTATCTTGTTTTATTAACTCTTCAATGTGGAATCAAAGCTAATAATGTGTTTGACAGGGACGTTTCCTATCCTCTCTCAGCACTCAGTCACCAGCTTTGAATGTAGTTTCTCGAAGGTTGGTGGAACTTGATTTTCCTTCTACATTGTATTATACCTTTTCCTTTTTATGGTGTTTTCTAGCTGGTCCTATATATGCCGATTTGAATTTTTTTTTTTTTTTTTTTAACTATACAGCAAAGTCCATGGATTAGTCGCTGGAGGCGGTGAGGATGGAGCTGTCGAGTGCTTTGATATGAGGACAAGGTCTTCTGTTGGTCGAATAGACGCTGTTGCATCTGCTGGCGACGTTGATGGGGTATCTATAAATTATTTCCTTTTTTTACTATTCGAAACTCTGAAAATTCATCTGTTAATTATTTTTGTATGATCATTTCAGGAGGTTACTGCAATTGAGTTCGATGGTGACGGAGGTTATCTCATGGCTGTTGGAAGCAGTGGTGGCAAGGTACACTAGAGTGTGACATGTTCATATCGTATTAGTAGTTGTGGATCTAAATATTCTTTTCTTTTTTTGGGAAAACCAGATATTTCAGAAAAATGGGATTGCTTCGTACCCATGTGTTAACCGTATTTTGTGCTTTATATTTTATGCATGAGATGCTATGTGACCAATCTAGCAATATGTTTTTCCTATTTTCTGTAATTCACGCAGATTCTAATTTACGATTTGCGCTCGTCTAATCCGATGCGTGTAAAGGATCACATGTGAGTTGTTTTACTAGCTATTGACTTGGTTTACTTGAGATGGATCAAGTTTGTTTATTATTATTAATTTATTAATGACCTTTTTGGATCTTTAACTTGTCGATGTATCCCTTGTTTGCAGGTATGGCAGCCCAATACTGAACATTAAGTGGCATAAAACACTTAATTCCCAGCAATCGAAACTTATTACTGCTGATAAGCACATTGTCAGGATTTGGGATCCTGAGACGGTGAGCATTTCTTCTTCGTTTGGTCATCCAAAGGATAGGGACAGCGGTCTTTTTAAATTTTCAATTTACCGAGTTCTTTAGAATGAATGTCTAGGCAAACACTTATGTCAAACTGCCTAACGGAGTACATTCCGTTACAGGGTCCATAATTTAGCTTTTCAGATTTAGCTTTTCAGTTTTTTCCTTTTTAGTTTCTTAGGGTTCTTTTTTTCTTTAGTTTTTTAATTTTTTTAATTAATTTTTAGGGTTTATACGATTTATTTTTTAGGTTCTTAGAAATTTTTTCTCATTTTTAAGGGTTTTTAGTTTTTTTAGGGTTTTTATTTTTATTTTTTTAGGATTTAGTTTTTGGGGACCTGCTGAACGGTTAGTGTGCCTCGAATGTCTAAAGCTCAAATGAGTTGTTTTAATTTCAGGGAGAAGGTATGACTAGCATCGAACCGACAGGTGGAAAAATTAATGATATGTGTGTCTTCAATGAAAGTGGGTTGATATTGTTGGCTCTGGACAGCAGCCAAATACCTTCTTATTTCATACCAGCACTTGGGCCTGCTCCAAAGTGGTGTTCTTACATAGAGAATTTAACGGTACTATTAATTTGTGCGTTTGATATCAGAAAAAGGACAGACAATTCTTTATTTTATGTCTCTTATCATTATACTCTAATTTGTTGGGCTTTGCAGGAAGAGCTCGAGGAAGGTGGACAAACAACTATTTACGATGATTACAAATTTGTGACAAAAGAAGAACTTGCCAAACTGAACTTGACTAATTTGATTGGGACCAATCTTCTGAGGGCCTATATGCATGGTTTCTTTGTTGATTACAGGCTATATAAAAAGGTAATAAAATCATACCATTTACCTCTCAAATCTCCATACGGACTCTTTTATGTGATATGTCGACTCTTTTGGCACAGGCACAAAGTTTGGCGGAGCCTTTTGCTTACGAGTCTTATATAGAGAAGCGAAAGCAGGAAAAAATAGAAGCTGAGCGTGCCTCCAGAATTACGGTTCGTTCTGTTTCATATTTATTAATGTTTTTTTTTTAAATAAGTTGCTGTATTTATTATTATCTTGACTTGTTGCAGATAAAGAGGAAATTGCCGAAAGTTAATCGGACATTGGCAGCCAAAATTCTTGAAGAGGAGGACGAGCAGAATGAGAAAAAGGCTGCTGCTGACGTTGCTGCTGACATTGCTGCTACTGATGCTAAGAAAACAACAAAGAAAAAGAAAGGTCTCACCAGCGACGTTCTTAAAGACGAGAGGTTTAAAGATATGTTTATCGATGAGGACTTTGAGGTTGATGAATTCTCGCAAGAGTACCGGGCTCTGCACCCAATGGCATCAACAACCACAAAGAAGCCATCTTTGCTGGAGGAGCATTTTGAAACTGTTGACGAAGAGGATGACCAGAGCGTTAGTGGTGATTCCGATGTATCCGGAGATGAGCTTGATAAGAAAAAATCTCAAGCTCCAAGGTGAGACTTGCATCTTTTCCTCTCTATAATATTCGTCTTTTCTGTTTTCCTTCACTATCCTAATTTTATTATAATATTTGGGGTTTCTTTTTTCAAGGGTTCTTTATTTTAGTTTAGTTTTTCTTAGGGTTTTCCAGTTTTTTTTAGGGGTTTTCATGTTCTTAGGTTTCCAATTGTTTAGGTTTTTTTTTTAGGAATTCAAAGCACTTTTGGGCTAAAACTTCCACAAAATACCCTTATTTATTATTTCCAACTACAGTTTTAATATCTTCAAAATGAGTGTTGGAAATATAATATACATTAAATATCTCTTTATTAAAACGACAATTATTTTGGGACGAAAGGAGCAATTTTTTAGTTTTTTAGTTACTCCCTCTGTCCGTCGCAATTTAGAAATTTTCATGTCCCATTCTATCTGTCACATTTGACATTTACATTTTCAAGAGAATCTTTGTTACTTTTTACTTTCCCAATAAAAATTAAATGTTACTATACTGATTTTACCCCTACCTTTATTATTTCACACTTGTAATTATTTTAAACAAAAGGATATTATGGTCATTTGATGCATATAATTATAACACCAATCATCTTTCTTAATCTCCGTGAAATGATCAATTGCGACAGATAGAATGGGACAGATGGAGTTGATTGTTATTTTTTGTTTTTTGTTTTAAATGAGTTTTCTGTTTTTTTGGTATTTTTAAATCTAGTTTTGGGCGGATCTGCCTAAAGGTGTGCCTCTAATTATATATATATATTGCCATCAATGTGATGTATTATTATTATTATTATTATTATTATTATTATTATTATTATTATTATTATTATTATTATTATTATTTTTAATTTTATTTTTATTATTATATGTGCAGATTGTACGAAGTGAAGGACAACCGGCACGCAGAGGCATTCTGGAACAGTAAATCGCTTGCAAACGAAGAGTCGCTTCCTTTGGGAGAAAGGGCGGCTTTGAGGAAACAACAGGAAAGTTCGAAGGACGTGGTGGTCAAACACGGACAAGGAGGTTCACGAGAAATCTCTTTCAAACCCAGGAGCTCGGCTAAATACAAGGAGTATGATGACGAGGATGAGGGGGCACGACCTGGGAAGAGGAGGGGCGTAGAGTCATTGAAGCTACCTGGTGTGAGAGGTCGTGGGAGAGGAGGCAGAGGAGGATTTCGTGGGAGAGGAGGAAGAGGAAGAGGACGTAGATGAAACCCAAATATCAAGAAACTCGGCATATAACAATGATGTTCAATTTGATTGTTGATTTGTGCGGCAAACGTTATTTAGGAAGAGTGTGAGGCAAACGTTATTTAGGAAGAGTGTGAGAAGGTGGTGATTATGAAAGTTTGCTAAAATTAGAGAATGTTTTCTTATTGTAAGCTCGTGAAAAAAAGAGCAAAATCAGTTTTGGCTGTGGTTTACCTAACGTTGTGAACTTGGAGTAACCGGAAGATTTTGTTTATTTATTTGTTTAATTAATGAAAATTTAAGATTTTAGAGTTGTCTGAAAAATATTTGTGTTTTATGATTTGCCAATTGATTGAGCAGGGTGTGTAGTATGCACATAGATTGGCAATTTGCATATCGACTCCTAAGGTGCAATGCTCGACATACGCTTCATCCAACATATATGGTTGCAATTGATCCTTGATCATTCCCAAAACTACATCACAATTCATGCTCTAATTGCTGCTCGTCTGCTTAGCATCTAGTTTCTACGTACATGGCTCCAAATGCTTTATAAAGCACGCGCACTGGTTACGTGTAAACCCAGAACACATGGAATTAGAAAAAGTAAAAACCCAGAGCAGCATTATTATTATTCATCACGCACTGTCTCAAAAGGGAATTCGAAGCAGCAGCAAAATATAAATCGACAAGTCTCAAAACTTTTCCCCATAGTAATATGCTGTCCCGACCATTAAAGCAACAGTAGCACCTTGCACAACAACACGAGCCCTCATTAGTTTCTGACCCAATTGAGAATTCCCCCGTCTGAAACTTATTAGACCGGCCGTGAGCACCCCTGCTGTCATAAAAGCACCTGATGTACCAAAAAAAAATAAAAAATAACTTAAATCATCCAAATCTATTAACCAAGGGAGCTAGCTACCTCATTGAGAAAATACATTTTCACTCCAAGAACTCAAGATCCACAGCTTCTTGTACTTCAGGCATAATCATTATCAGTTTATCATACATAATCATCGTAACATATTTACATAACATAGAAAATGAATCGCCTATAGGATTTTCGGACCACACATACAACAATAACAATTTTAAGCACTGATCACAATTATAGCCAAGACAATGACAAATATAAGAATGTTGAACTTATACATGCATGTCTCTCTGTACATAGAATTATCAGAAGTTTTACCAAAAACAAAAATGATATGCACCCAAAATATTAGACGCCAAAAACATTAAAATCCAGTACAGGATGAGAAATTTACCAATTGGGACAAGAGGATTTCTAACACGCTTTTTCTCCTGGAATAGATCTTCTAGCTCCGAATTAACAGCACCCATCTGATACATAAACCGCTACTAAATTACAACACTACGGAGAAAAAAAAATAAAATCTAATCCTGCAAAGAATAAAATAATCACACATTCTACAAGCACACCCTTCCCTTTCGCATCATTACCATTATTATTCACTCAAGTGATTTAATTCAAACACAAAAATGACGTCACTACTGAATATGCAGTCAATTCCCAATTCTGTTCTACATACCAACCCCAATAAATATATAGGGTTTCTGCATTTGAAAGAGAGTAAAGAAAAACTTATGCTGTCAATACGTAGATCATTTCTGAATGAATAATGTCAGAGAGTCCCAAGGAAATAAAATACTGTAAACAAATTTAACTCAAAGTTATGCGGAAATTTTTCCTCACGAGCTTCGATATACAGAAACACACACCTTGTACCTCGGAATAAGTGATCTTGGAGGATTCCAGATTTCGATTTTGATTTTGAGACCAATCTTTGTAGAAAAATACTAATACCGTTGGTTAGTACACTGTTTTACGAATTGTTCTGCAACTGGAAATCAAGCGCGTTGTTTTGATAGGAACCACATACTTGAAGAAACTTTAGAACTGGGCTGTGGCCCATTTAGTAATTGGGCTGTCAGATCTTCGCCTAATGTATTTGGGCTTTTGGTCACACCGATCATTTATTTTCACACTTGTTAGAGCATCTCCAGTGCAATAGTGTTAACTGATCATATGTGGCAAATGACATTGACATTTTATAAAAAAAGTTTTCCAATGCATCAATGTTAATGTTATATATATGATAATTTATTTTATTTAGTTTTAGAAAAAATAAAGAGAGAGAAATAACATGTTGGATTATATCTTTAAAATTAATTGTAAACATTGTCAAGAGTAATGTTTAGAATTTAACATTGCTCTTGACAATGTCAACATTTAATGTGCCACATAATCATTTTAATGTGCCACATAATTATTTTTATTTCATGTATCAATTTTTTCACTTTTAATATTATTTCATTGGAGATGCTCTAAAACTGAGATTTATTTTATGATAAGTGTTTCGATATACTTTTCAAATAAGTATTCAATATTTTGAAAAATTATTCATACTTTTTAAATGAATTATTTATATTATTTTGGAAAATAGCTATTAATTTCGTTGTATGAAACTCACAGTCACAAACCAATATTTGCATTATTTTAATATTTGCATCTGAATTACTAACACAATGTAATTTATATTCACAAAGCAAATATGTGTTGGGAATCTATTTTTGATAAATAATTTCTATTTTAGTTGTTTGCTTTTTTTGGATACAAAATAAATTAGAACTCTAAATTTTGTTTCCTACATTGTGTTTCGTAAATTATGTTTAGGATTTATTTTTACTTGTTTACCAAGTTTAGGATTCTAGGATTGTCTATTTAAAATAAGAGAAGACAAAGACTTGGACACGCTTTTTGAGACGCACGGATTGAAGAAGCAGGCGACACAAACAACAAGGGAAAACACAAGTAAGATAACTACTTGAAGCAACTGTTCGAGACCACGAATGTCTTCGAAGTTGCGTGACCAACGGAGAAGATCATTCATCTAGGCGACAAGTATTTATTATCATATGTTTGATACTTTAGTTTTCATATATTACTTCTTATCTTTTTGTATTGGTCTTGAACAAAGAAAAGTAATATAGTTTTCGAGTTTGTACACCCAAGTTCACAAGTACTTTTACTTGTGAACTGAATTTAAATTATTGTGTTCTACGTTTATTTTTTCGCTGCTTATTTTAGTTAAACTCTTTTTAAATTTTAGATGAGGGAAAGTTGACAAAACCTTAATTCTTCTTAGACCAAATAAGCACATCTTGATTGTTCAGATTTATGTAGATGATATTATTTCTGAATCTACTAATGAACAGTGGTGAAAGGATTCATTACTCGATGAGCATGGAAGGTAATCTCTCTTACTTTCTTGGTTTGCAAATTAAATATTTGGATGATGGTATTTTCCTTTCTCAGTCCGAATATGCTAAGAATTTAGTTAAGAAATTTAGGTTAGAAAGTGAAACGCATAAGAAAACACCACTGGGCAAAACTGTGAAACTGTCAAGAGATGATGTTGGTAATGGTGTTGATAACACCATGTACAGAAGCATGATAGAGAGTCTTTTGTATTTAACAACAAGTAGGCCAGATATTATGTATAGTGTGTGTCTGTGTGCTAGATATCAATCAAATCTGAAAGAGTCACACTTAAAAGCTGTTAAAAGAATCATTAGATATATAAGGGTGTTTGGTATTCTAAAGAAACTGGTACTGAACTCGTGGGTTATACTGACTCGGACTGGGTTAGGGATGTTGTGGATCGAAAGAGTACTACAGGAGGTTATTTTTTCTTGGGTAATAATCTAATCTCATTGTATATCAAAAAACAAAATTATATTTCTCTTTCTACAACTGAAGTCGAGTATATTGCAGTTGGAAGTTCTTGTACACAATTGTTGTGGATGAACCAAATGATAGAGGACTACGGTCTACACAGTAAAATATTGACTATGGTCTGTGATACTTTCAGTGCCATTGATATCTCGAAAAATCCAGTCCAGCATTCTCGAATCAAACACATTGACATAAGGTACCACTTTATTTGAGACTTGGTTGAGAGGAAGATAGTTAGCCTTGAGCATATAGGAACAGACAATCGGCTTACTGACATCTTCATAAAGGCATTAGATTTAAAGACCTTCTCTCGTTTGAGAAGAGATCTCGGTATGTGCATCGTTTAAGTCAATGTTGGTTTTGATGTTGTGACACCCTAAACTGACATCAGTCACAACATCTGTATACTTTTGCATGTATTTTTATTTTCCTTTTCATACATAATCTAAATGCATTGAGTCTGGTTAAAAGTACAAAAAGGTCATGTGTTGTAGTAAAACTGTTGGCAAAAAGACTGACATCTTCAATTAGGTGATTGTGGAACTTTCCCGCATAAACTGGTTTTCTCCCAGGTCCAAAAACAAGAGGTGTTAACAACAATAGCTGAAAATAAGACATTTCTCTTCTATTCTCTAAAAAGATGAAGAAAATCTGGATTAATCAGGATCCAAACATTAAATTTCACCTCCTTTAGTGATTTTGACATTGTCATAAACTTGGGTTAAGGGGTCTGTTTTCATTGATTTCACCAAAAGTAATATTGGTTATAATGTCATTAGTTATGAAAAGCAACACTGGTCAAGTTACGATAACCTTAAAGTTGTTGTTTTTAACCTTTTTAGGTCATCTTTTTATTTAGGATATCATACTTTGAGAAGGTGTCTCCTTACTTTGTGCTTTGTTGCTTGTTTTGTGTGTATCTTGAATTCTCTTAATCGTATTTTGAATCTTGATAACAAATGTTTCGGTGGAGTTGTAATTGGACGGTTAGACAGGTAATAAAGAGATTAATTTGGAGAGTGAAATTTCATCTTGAAAAAGATTAATTCTACTATGGTGATGGTTTAATTAATTTAGCTCTATTTTCGGTTAATTTTATAATAGAGTCGTGCGATTTTGATTTCATAATTTATGAGATAATGGTTAAGTGGATTGGGATCATGTATCCTACATTAAGGGGGAGTGGGTGTTTGTTTTATGAAAGAAAGAAAATCTGTTTTGGGCCTAAAATCCACTGTTGGGTAAATAAAGGATATTTCATTTTATTTTTTACCTTTCTCTCTCCTTGGCAACGGTCACTTGTTGGCGTGCATAAATACTCCGATTTCTTACCGTTCGCCTCACTTTTCCATAACTTCTCTGCAATCAAACTCTCTAACTCTCAAATACTTCACCGTCTCTCTCAATTTTGTGTTTGCTCTCGTGTTTTATTGAAAACTACAGGATGTCGAACCCTTCTTCTTCATCCAATGTTCCTGAGTTACCGGCAGGTGTACACCGTTCCGACAAGCAGGTTCCTGTGAATTATCCAAAAATCGGTGGCCTGGACATCCGTGCTTGAGTGGGTGGTGCTTCTCCTACAAACCCACCACCGATTACAACATCTCCGATTCCCTCGCCGCCGCACGAGTCTCAAGATGTTGTACCTGTTCCTGCGCCGCTCGATGCCGCACCAGATGTACAGGTGTTTCCAGGGCAGCCGGGAAATGAGATCGACGTTGACAATCCACCTGATTTGCCGTTCATCGCCGCCACTTTTGGCCGGGTTGGGAACCCTACTTTGAAGAGATCGCGGAGGCTGCGGAACATTCCTCCAGGTGTGGGTGCCGCCGGCCGCCCCGAAAAGTCAGGCAGGTGTTTCACCCAAAAACTTGATCCCGCCTGGATGTAAGCCTGACTTGCTCCACAAAAACACGTTAGAAAGGACCACAGGGAATTTTCCGGTGGAAACCTCTCCGATGCTGAAGTCAGAAAACATTTATCGGGAATAATACGAAGTAGAAAAGTAATACTCAGAAAAGCATACCTCTCTCTACCTTGAGGCTAGGATATTTATAGTTTTCTGCCCAGTGGGCCATTCCTGGAATCTCGAAAACGGAGATCCGCGAATCTAGGGCCATTACAAGGCTTGGACCTGACCTGGAAACTTCTCAATGGGACCCTCTCCGGGATCTCAGAAATGGAAATCCGCGAATCTTGGGCCGTTACAGGGCCTGACCTGACCTGGAAACTTCTCACTGGTACACAGGTCAGGTCTATATGGCGATGCTTTCCAGCTTTAATCCTGAACCCTCTTGCTATGGTCAGGTTAGCCCCATCACGTCGCGACTCGTAGCCCGGTATGTTCAGGTCAGGCGTTCCAGCTCATCCCGACCAATTGTTGCCAAAGCCCAGTAGGCTCACTCACCAGCTCAGGTCGTATCAACTAGTCACCCCCCCCCCCCCCCCCCCCCTAAATGGTTGGGTAAGAGCTGGAATGACCACTGTTCCTTAATCATGACGATTGAGCACTGTGCGCCTCCTCGGATACCCATTATGACAGGCATTAAATGCACAGATCCCACGAGATCTTTTCCGCCTTAATTTTCATCTTTCCAAGAAAGAGCTGCTATGTTCCATATTCCTTCCTGGCAATAATAACCCTCCCTCGTGTCTCCTCGTGGCAAAAAAAAAAAAGGTTCTGGAAACCCTTTTTATGACAAACATATAATAAAGTGTAACGAGATTTGGGTGTCAGGATAAGTTTCTAGTTGTAACAGAATCATTTTTGTCACTAATGTCTCCTTGAAGAATGGTGACGATATTTGGTGTCACAACAAGTTTCTTTTCATGACAACGCCATAATTTGTCATCAGTTCTAGAAAAATGGAGACAACATTATTTTTACACGAAAGAGTTCTTTAGTGACGTCAAATATGAATTTGTCATAGTAATTTTATTTTTGTTACAAATTCACACCATATTTACGAGACTCTTCCGATAACAAATTGATAATAATTAGAGATCATTTTTGGTATCACTGCATATAATTGTGTTATTAAAATCATCATATTTCTCAATAATTTCTCTAAATGTAATGTTAATTAATTTTAATTACTTTATATTTTAACGACTATATTATTATTAGATAATATTTCTTAAGTTTCTTATTTTTAAATTTGATTAAATAAGTTTATAAATTTAAATAATAGATTCTTTTTCCTGATTTCAATTTTTGAAATTTATTTATTATTGTGTTATAACATTTTATATTTGTTTACAAAAGTTCTCAATTAATTTCTTTACCCAAAATCTCTTTTTGTGAACATCACTTTTTGTGAATACCTTTTTTTTTGTGTGTGAAATACTTATTTAGAAGTTAATCACACTTTATTATATTCTTATCTAATTTAAATATATTTTGATATTTATTTTATAATACTTCAATTATATTTTTTATTTTTAAAATATGTCAGTAATTATTCATGATTAATTACTTATTTATCTTGCTTTATAATCTTTAACGGCTTATATTATTATTCTAGAATATTTTAAGTTTATATCTTACAAATTTATCTTATAAATATGTTAATTTAAAATACTTATTAGTATATATATATATATATATATTATTTTGATTTTAAGTTTTGATATTTATTAAGTATTATTTTATTACATTTTATTTTGTTCATAATTTATTTTTGTTTTTCATTTATTAAATAGTTATTTAGATATTTTATATTTATGAGAAGTATTAACATTTTTATTAAGCTTAAAGAATGAGTTTCTGGTAAGTTATGTAGGGTTAAAAGAAATATTAAACTTATTTTTAAATGTATATTTCTTTATTTATAAATTATAATATCAGGACCACGTGGTGGAGTGGTTGAGGCTAGTTACAAAATTAAAACATTGCGGGTTCAAGCCCCATATCTCTTGAAGATTATTTTTTGACTCTTTAGAAAAAGTGTAAATGTGAGCAATGCCAATAAAAAAATTAAAATCGCAAAAACAAAACCACTGTGCGATTTGAACCCACAATGTATAGCACCAATTGCTAAAAATGTATGATTCTAACCATTTAGCCAACTAGTATTTGATTTTAATTTTTAGAAATAATATATAATTAACGATTGCCTGATCACAATTACTCTTAACCTTATATAAATCAAAACTACCACATAATCTTTTCATAAATAAAAAAAAACTCTAAATAACTATTTAATAAATTATAATATACAAAAAATAAATAAACAAAAAATAAAAAGCAAAATATAAAATTTATAATATAATACTAAATAAAATTCAAAACTTAAAATCATAAAGAATATGTAACACAATATTTTTAAATTTAGATAATTATTTAATAAAAATGGAAGCAAAAAAATAAAATTAATATAAAATTCTTCGTTCAATGGTCGAATTGTACATGATCAAACCTATGATACTTAAGGAATGATATACAATATAATTCATTTAAATCTTATAGTTTAAGTTAAATAAATATTTAATCATGAATAAATAATATATTTAAAAATAAAAAATATGACTTAGATTTTATTAAATATTATAAAATAAATCTCAAAATAATTTTAAATTAGATAAAGAAAATAAATTATGATTATCTTTGAAATAATTATAAGTTATATATTTTACTTTTGTAATTTCATAATTTTCTTGGAGTATTTTAGAAATTATTTTAATTATGATAAGTTTGAAAAAAGTATTTAATAAATCAGGAAAAACTATTTAAAAAACCAGAAAAAACAAAAAATATTGTAAAATGATATAACAAATTATAAAAATTAAATTATGTTGCCAATTTAACAAATAAAGTTTTTTTCGAAATAACTATTCAATAAATTATAAAACGAGGAAAATACAAAAATCAAGATATAAAATATTATAATATAATACTAAATAAATCTCGAAGCTTGGAACCAACAAATATATAATAAGTTAAAAAAAAATATTAACTCGATATAAAAAGGGGTCAAAATTTATATTTCGTGAATAAATTCTATTATTATTATTATTATTATGACTTTATTACATTTATTCATGACATGTCTATAAAACATATTCCAACGTGTCTTATAAGATAGACAAACTCGTAACTTCATGGATTTAAGTAAAAGAAAATAATGAAGTGAGTTAACGCATAATCTAGTTAATTAATTTGATTATTATTTTATCTTATGTAGGAGACCTCATCAATATATGTAATTCAAGATTAGGGTGATTCTACAAAAAGTAATCCATTCTAACTGCCTACGGATAAGTAATCACTAAAGGATTGTCGCATGTTCAATGACACAAATATTATTTACTCTCTAAATATTTATTTTTAAGTATTGTTTAATTTGTCCTTTGATCATAATTATAATTAAATACTTTAAATAAAGTATTATTTTATTAAAACTTGTATATAAATATTAAAGATTAAAATTATATTATAAATATAAAAATAAGAACTTTTACGAAAATAACAAAATAAATAAGAAAAAGTTACGAAGTCAATTAAATAAAAATACTTTTTTCTAATTAATTATTAATAAAATACTTAAATGAAATAATGTAGAAATATATACATACATACATATATATATATACATATATATATATATATATATATATATATATATATATTACAGAATTATATATTAAATTGATTATTATTATAAAGTAAATTAAGTAAATATACAAAAATTAATTCTAGAAAGCTATTCATATATTTTAAATTGAAAATAAACATTAAGAAAATCACAAAGTTATAAATATTACTCAATAATTAAAATAATTTTAAATTGTTAAAATATATTTAGCTGAAATTAAATTCTAATTAATAGTTTCAAAATATGAAAAAATGTTAGAATATATACAATATTTAAAAAAAAAAAAATAAAAAACGATCCTTATCCAAGTGACATATAACCTAATCAAGATATATGACTTTGTTTAAGTTTAATCCCAAATGACCAGGTCAGATAAAAAAATGAGATTAAGTAAGAAAAGTCAAGTTTTTGTTATTAATTTCATTTTCTTTCCTCTTTGATGCCTCATTCTTCCGATTTTACTTTATATATATATATATATATATATATATATATATATATATATATAATAAATTCCTAGAACTCAATTTTAAAAATTAATTTAACATCTTTTATGATTTTTCTATTTAATTTATAATAATACTATTTTTGTTTTCATTTTTGTTTCTCAATTTTCGAATTTATTACACAAATATTTATAATTTAATTATAAGTTCTTATATTTTATTTATCTGAATTTATAACTATTTCAAATTATTTTATATCAATTGAAATTTATCCATTTTCTTCCCCGTTACAGATTTTTCAGATTTCTCAAATAACTATTTAGATATATTAAGTTTTCTTATATTTAGATTAAATAAATTATATTTTTTCAAACTTACCTTATGTTTATATATACTTTTTCAACTTTATTATATATTCCTTGAAAATTCTTTTATGGTTACTAAATTCAAAGGCCAAATAAGATATTTGCAAGTTACTAGAAATCTTTAAATAAGATATAGCACTACAAAAAATCCCTGAAAACTAAGAGATTTTCCAAGGGAATTGTGTCCCTCGATTTATACCAAGGGAAATATCAAGGGAGGGAAAAACTAAGAGAAATATTCCTAGAAAAAAAGTCCCTCGATTTTTCCATTGTTTTATCACCGCCAATATTTGCCTCCACTATTTCCAAGAGATACACTGAGGGAATTCCGTGGGAAATCTATACCGAGGGAATATGTCACTCGGTTGTGTGAAGACTTAATTAAAAAAATAAACCAAACGAAAAGGCGAGGGATTATGAAATCCCTTGGAAAATATAGAGGGAAATCAAAACCCCCTTGGTTCTTTTTCCAAGGGATTGGAGTCCCTCGGTTATTTTCCAAAGGACATACAATTCCCTTGATTTTTGTTCTAAAAAAAATAAAAAAATAATAAGATCACATTGAATACGTTTCTAGTTGAATTCGATTGATTCGGTTGAATTCGAGCAAGCTGCTGTGAGGGATGTGCAGGAAGCTTGTGCATTTGATATGTACACCCTCCCGAAGCTGTACGTGAAGATGCAGTACTGTGTTTCATGTGCCATTCACTCCAAGGTTGTGAGAGTTCGATCTCGTACTGACAGGAGGAGCCGTGAGCCCCCACAGCGTTATAGGCGCCCAATGGAGGATCAGGCAAAGACCACTCAAGCTCCACGGGTTGGTGGGCCACCTGGAGCAGCTCCTCGTGCGTAATTCCTTGTATCGATCTTTTCTAATTAAGCTCTTTGGTTGCTATGGGATATTATATCCTGTTTTGTTTTGGGTTTGACAATTAATCTTTTATAATTTAGTCTTGTTAGACCTAAAAAAAAAGTATAAGTTTTATCATATTATACATACTATTCAATTACATGATATATGAATCAATAAATATCCTTAATGAAATATTAATTACATTTGAAATATGTAAAATAAGATTATATAAGTTATATTAATGTTATTAAATTAGAAAATATTTAATTAAAGAAAAAACCAAGGGAATCGGAAGTCCCTTGGAACTAAATCGAGGAATTATGAAATCCCTTGGAAATAATTGAGGGATTGAAAACTCCTTTGGTTTGTTTCCAAGGGATTTTTAGTCCCTCGATTAATTTCCAAGGAATATCTAAATCCCTTGATTTTCTGTTTTAAAAAATAAAAAATAATGAAATTATTGATCCATTAATATTTTTTTTATTCTAAAAAATACGACTATATAATATTTTTAAAAAGACAATGAGATCAAATTTATTACGTTTCTAGTTGAATTCGATCGATACTTATAAAAGTAATAATAAGATTAATCGTACCATGCATACTATTAAAATTACATTATATATAAATCAACAAAAATATAATTGACGAGGAGTATATATTAATGAAATATTAAATATACTAGTTTAACACCCGTGTATTATACGGGGTTTATAAAAAACTAAATATAAAAAATATTTGTACAAATTATAAAGTTTTAAATTTAAAATAATAATTGAAAGGATGTCTCAATTGTGTCTTGTTCAATTTATTAATTATTCTAATTATTAATTAATATTTTGATTAAATTCGTTAATAATTATATTCACATACTTATAAAAATTCAAAAAATGTCACATTCTCAACCCGTCTCTAATCTATATTAATTGATTGATCAATGAAATTATTCAAAAACCCTAATATTCTGAGAGATACTATGTTTTTCAATCTAATCTAATTTTCATCACATATAATTTGATCGTTTGTTCCCTCTATGCTCCGAATATGGTTTCACTCTGACTTCTCTGCCCTACCTTGGCGTGAGACCTTGTTTGGGGCTTGAATCGGATTGTGTACCTATTTTTGGGTAAGTGTTTTGGTGACTTTATTAGATTTTATGTTTTCAATCTATTCTAATTTTCTTGACCTCTAATTTGATTATTATTAACTCATTTTATATTTTTATGTTTAGATTAATTTTGTTAATAATTACAGTTACATTCTTCGAGAAATTCAAAAGGTGACATACTTTCAAACCTTCTCGTATTGTGCCATTGTCTAATAAATATTAATTAATTATTATTATATAATATTTAGATTGAATTCATTACTAATATTTAGTTACATACTCCAATTATTGCAAATATATCATAACTTATCTATACAGAATATTTAAAATTTCAAAAATAAATTATTTCAACTTTTATTATAAATACAATTTAATTTTTACACACAAATCAGAACATTGTTTGTTCTAATTATAGTAAGACTGGTTATCACAATAAAGAATCTTATAGTTTTTTTTACAGTGAGCCACGAAATTAGTTGTAAAATATATCAAAATACCTTAAACTTGATGGAGAAACCAGTAGAAAATTGAGTTTGAAAAAAATGAAAAACATACAAAACCCCATTTTACATGTGAATATGTAATATAAAAATTAAAATCTATACAACACTGATAATTCTATTGAAAAAATATCGTGCATATAACTTGTAGTTTATGTAATATATTTTTTTTTTATTTCTAGTATTTTTTTCTGCGTTAAACACTAATTTGTTCGTATATATATTTAATGTGTGCATCAATACATTATATTGGGATTAGATAAAGAAGTTTATAATATATTTAACATTTATTTTTCTATGCATAATAATTTATTATTATTTATATCTTTTTGTTACCCTTTGTGTTTTTTTTTTTTGGCGTAAAAATAGTTTATCATTTATATTTTTAATGTTATTTTCAGCTAACTATATTAGGATTAGATAAAAAAAAATTAAATTTATTTTTATTATATTTATTTTTCTTTTGTAATAATTTTATATAAATCATATTTCTTTTAAATAAATATTTAAAATTCAAATAACATTATTTCAGCTTTTATTATAAATAAAGATTAATTCAACTTATATTTTTTTTCTAATTTCTATAACTTATTAATATTTTATTTTATTAGAATAAAATAAAGATATTGAATTAGGAAAAATATGTTAAAGAAAATATTAAATTAGGTAACATGTAATAAAGGAAAATATTAATTGGGCAAAATATAATATTAAAAAAATATTAAATTAGATAAAATTTAATAAAATAAAAATATTAAATTAGGTGAATATTAGGGTCGGATGATACCGAAGCACAATAATTCTTTCCAAAGCTAACGAAGCGTGAAAAATAGACACATAGAATAAGAGGATTTTGCATTAATATACAGAAGAGATTTTAAGTTTAAAAAATAACATTATATAAATTACTAGTTTGAATACCCGCGTTTACGCGGGCATATCGAGTAAATATATAAAAATAATTTATTAAATCGCAAAGTGAGTTATTAATACAATGAAAATTTTTGCTCACTTGAGATTTTGTCGAACTTCCTTATAAACAGCATTGCCGTCTTATTATCAATTTACCATCGTCGTCAAAACATATAGTTTTTAATCCTTTACTACTCTTAAGTCGAGAGATGGCAACATAGAGTTGGCGACTAAAAATTGGTCTTAATAAATACAAACCAAACACTGAAAAGAGTTCGACCCTAACTTTTGTTTACAGTGATTGCGAAACAAACAACAAGTCAAAAATGTCTACTTTGAAATTTGAATGAGACCCTACTATATGAAGGGCTTAATGTCATGTGTAGGATGTAAACTCTTTCCCAACATTAATTCTTGACAAAATTAGTGTTTTAATAATACGATCACCAGGTTTTGGCACGAAGCTAGTACCACTATATTGTCTTGATATGGCGTAAAGATCACCATATATAAGAAAGACATAAAAATGTATCAAAAGAATTTATTAACTTCAAAAATTGAATTATTAATACAAAAGAAAAAATATTGTTCACTTTAAATGGTGAAAAATTTCCAACTGCATTAACTATCTAATTTCAATGATACAATTTTCGTCGCAAGCAAAGAATATTTAACCCTTTATAACTCTTAACTCTATAAATTGCGACGTAAAGCTGCTTATGGTTGAATACTGATCTTTGTTAATACAAATCAACACTTATGTGAAATCCGCTCAAATTGAAAATTTAAATTATAAATACAAAGCTAAAATGAAATATTATTCAATGTAAAATTTGAAAAATTTTCTTGTATAGAAAATACACCGTTTTATTTACAATGATAATTATACAGATCTATTTTTGTTGCATTGCATGGTCCTGTCAATTTGTAAAACCTTTCAAATAGAGAAAAACACTTGACATCATAGCTGGTAAAACTGGAGCAATTGGATTTCATAGATTCATGAAGCAAATGTCAAGGGGTTATTTGTAATTTTCGAAAACATATGAACTTTTTTTAATTAAACAAAAACCTTAAGGTAGTTTCTGTTACCTTATTTATTTATTTTTTTTATATCTAACATCAGTTTAACATTTATTTATGATTAACTTATTTTGGTATTAGTTTACAATTTTCAAGAATAATTACACAAAGTACCCCTAAAGTTTAGTGTAACTACAAAAAAAAAAGAAAAGAAGAAGATCTTTTAAAACGAACAACTCAATGGTTTGCGGTTAAGGGTTAAGGAGGAATTAGGTTAGAACTTAGAGAATTAATAGTAGTATTTTTGTACATTAAATTATAATGAAGTTTATAAATTCTGAAATTCGGATTTTTACATTTATTGATAATACAAAGTTGCCAAAAATTTCACTAGCTGCAAAAATTGGTTTTGTTGGATAAATTACATTAGCATTAAATAATCAGATTTATCGATAAATTTTAGGTGTCCAATGAATACTGGTAAAAACTTACTTTGCTAATTTTATGATAAACTTGTATTTATTTTGTTGGTATTTCTGTTATTGGTAACTATACCC
>BMAC01000028.1:2003659-2031203 GCA_014905375.1 Phtheirospermum japonicum | reverse complement strand
GTTTTAATTTAGCAAAAAAAAGAAACGACCATAAACCCTCTCTTCTTCTCTCCCCATTTCACTACAAACAGCGGCAGCAACAACAAGGCAGGCGGAGCAGCACCAGCGGCGCGGCGGACAGCAACAGGTAAGTTGCAGTTTAGTTTTTTTTTTTTTAAATTCAGCAACAACAACTATTTAATTTCGTAATATATATTGTATTTTTTTGGATTGTGTGTTCATCACTAATTAACACTAATTAGGGTTATTATTACTATTATGATCATTACTATTATTATTTCAGTGGCAGCTCTAATTTCTTTTATTCAAATTAAATGTTAATTTATATGTTTGTAAATTTTAGTTGTTAATTGCTTGTGAAATTTAATTTTATTGATTTGTGATGTAATTATTCATTATGTGAATAATCAAATTTGTTAATATGTCAATTTTAATGTCAATATTTATAGAATATGTTGTGAATTTTTTTTATTCAAATTAAATGTCAATTTATGTGTTTGTAAATTTTAGTTGTTAATTGCTTGTGAAATTTAATTTTATTGATTTGTGATGAAATTATTCATTATGTGAATAATTAAATTTGTTAATATGTCAATTTTAATGTCAATATTTATAGAATATGTTGTGAATTTTTTTTATTCAAATTAAATGTCAATTTATATGTTTGTGAATTGTAGTTGTTAATTGTTTTTGAAATTTAATTTTATTGATTTGTGATGAAATTATTCATTACGTGAATAATTAAATTTGTTAATATGTCCATTTTAGTGTCAATGTTTATAGAATATATTCTYAATTTTTTTTATTCAATATAAATATCAATTTATATGTTTGTGAATTTTAGGTGTTAATTGCTTGTGAAATTTAACACTATTGATTTGTGATGAAATTGTTCAGTATGTGAATAATTTAAATTTGTTAATATGTTAATTTTAGTGGCAATATTTAATAAAATTTATTTGGGTTTATAAGTAAGTGCACATATGGCGAATGCGTCCAGTGGCAACGTATATGGCATGTATGCAGCTATTCTACGAGATGATGGTGGATTTGAAACTGTTACTCCCACCGAGTATGGCATGTATGCAGCTATTATCCGCAGTACGACCCCACTTCGCACCTGACATGGGCTTTTCGCGCCCACACTTCCATACGACACCAATTCCGATGTCGTTTCCCACTGGAACTGCGGATCGTGCACATCATATTTGGAGTCATCTGGCACATGAGGGCGAAGATGACGAGCAAGTGCCGGAACCACCAGCCCCCAAACGACCACATGATCATGACCTACGTAGTGACAAGGAAAAGAAGAAGGCGCTGTGTGGCACGGGATCATATTATGTCTAGTACTATTTGCATATTATGTAATTAAATTTAATTGTGTCGAAGTTTTCTATTGAGTGGTTCACTTTGTATTTTTCATTAAATAAAAACATTAACGGAAACACCACGAAATATTACACCACGAAACATTCGATACAACAACATAGAAACATTAAATAACGGAAACACAAACACAAACCACAGCATAGCGCAGTCTCGATACTACAACAATGTAAAAACATCACACAATGCAAACACAAACGCAAACTACAACAGTAGAGCAGTGTCGATACAACAAGATGAAAGCATTACGCAATAAAAACACAAATGCAATCCACACAGGTAGAGCAGTGTCGGAAAAACAACTGGCAATGGTCTACCCTATTTCCACCCATGGAGCTTCCACCGTAGTTAGTGAGGTACACATCTCCAAATAGTAGTTTCATTTTTGTGAGGAGGGGTTCCTCATCAAAAGCGTTGCAATAGCTTTCAATTGGACAATCCTGCATTCATCACAACAAGTTATAATAGTGATAGAAGGATTAAAATTACTTGTAATAATTTAAAAGGTAGTGTACAATTTACAGGCATAAACTTCTTTCGAACGTTGTGATCACCAAACACCATCTTCACATTCCCGTTCCAAATAGTGCCAGGYGTCCGTATGAGTTCATTGAAGAACCTGAATCGGTTCCGAAGCTGGAGAATCCTGGCTATGACGTCATTTTCGGAAACAGCATGTTCATTTTTGAAGCAGCAGTTAAGTATACACTTGGCTTCCTTCACCCGTTGCCCTGGTAAAGGTTCGTCGTTTGGATTCCATCCCCAAGTATCATTTTCAAGGATTAGGAATTTCAGTAGACATTCGTCTCTTGTAAGTGTCCACTTGGGGTTGAATTCACACCCATAATCGAGTGTTTTAACCTGAAGTGAGAGGGGACCATCTGTGTCATTGAATTCATTTGCCATTGGCTTAATTTCAAATAAGATATGAATATGTATTTGCTGATGAACTGTCTATTACTTGTTCCCCAACGTACTTATAGTAAGGAGAGTAATCTTTCAATTAAATCTTAGAGTAATATGTGCCATAAAGTTCGAGATGACAAGACAAGTCAAAGGTGTGTGTCCCACTGTCACTGTTTTTGAATGGGGAAGTGTGACTGCAAGGTCACATCAATTGTAGTTGGCAAATGTACATTTCGTATTCCTTTTTCTTTTAATTTCTCTTTTCTTTGTGTGTGTGTTGCATTGTCACTGTTTTTGAATTGGGAAATGTGACTGTAAGGTCACAACAATTGTAGTTGGCAAAGGTACAATAATGCAATGCAATCAAATCGAGAATAATAACCACACTAAACACATATATTACGCATCTATATATATGTACGCACAGAATTTTTTTTACCAAAAAATAGAAACTATACCAGCTAATAATGACTAATTTCGACGAAAATCATCCAGATGTCCTAAGAATAAATAATAATTACTATGATCCTGCACTAACCCCATGGACCATGGAGATGGAAAAAGTCATTTTGGAGTTTTTCATCGCCCAGAAGGAAGGTGTTGAAAGAGGTGCAAAAAAAGCGTATAGGATCATGAGCGTCCCACAGGTAAAGAGTATACTAAAAAGCCATTTCATGTTTTCACCAACTACTCCGAAAATTTACGATAGGATCGAAGAAATGGAGATCAGGTATGGTTGGTGGAAGGCAATACTTTCCGATGATGGTGTTTATTTGGATGAAGAACGTGGATTGATCTGTGTTGATACCACTATCAGTAATAATGTCTCTCCAACCTATGTAATCTCCACACATCTGTATACAATTAATTAATTATGTGGTTTGTGGTGGTTTAGTTTCAACTACTAACTGTTCTTTTTTTTTTTTCAACTAAAGGAATACGGTGATGATGCATCACAGAGATATTATATGTATGACATGCCACCGTTGTGGGAGAAGATGGAAGCAGCTTTCAATTAATGCATTCTCAATATATTAGTAGTCAAATGTCTAATAAAATGGGATTGGAATGATCTTAGTTTGAGTGTGAGACTACTTACTATGTTTAATTTGTAATGTCTAATTTTTCCGCGTCCTCTAGTTATTTATTTAATAAAGTGTGTAATATTTTATTTTTCCTTTATTTCATAAAATTTTTATTTAAAGTTTATCCAGCCTTGTTGGTGACAGGACTTCCCATATATCAGTAGTATTTTTATTTAATGATTATCCTTTATTTAATTTTTATTTGTTGTTGGATTTTGATCTTGTTCTATTTTTTTATCTTGATATAAAATCTCTTGTAATTTTTAGATATAATTATGATATGTTTATTTATTTTACCTATAATATTATAAATATATTACAAATTAATATAAATAAATAATATAATCAAAAAATAAATTAATATAAATAAATAGTATGTGTTAGGGTTAGGGTTAGAGTTACAAATTTTTTGATTTTGCAAAAACAATCTCGGGACGCCACTGGGAAGGGCGTCCCGCCCCCCGTATTTTTTTTTGCATAAAACACTCGGGACGCCTTTCCCAGTGGCGTTTCCCCCACTCCCCCGAGAAGTTTTTTTTTTTGTTTGTTTGAGCCCTAAAAAAGAATTTTCGAGCAAACATACCCGGGACGCCTCTTGAGAAAGGCGTCCCGATCCAAAAACGCAAAATATTTTGAAAGTATATTATTTTGAAAATTTTGAATAAAAAAAGTATTATTTATTTAATAAACCCAAAAATGACAACCCGCTTGCATTTGGAATATTCGATCAATGTTACCATATATAACTTTACTAAATCTATTCTTCCCAATATATATCACATTAAATGTTAAGCATTTGTCAAGAGTAGTGTGTATAACTTTAGAAATTACTATTAATAATATTTACAATTAATTTAAAATTTATCAATCAAACATTTTGATTTTCTCTTTTTATTTTATTTCTTCAAGTCAAATAATTATTTAAGATTGATATCGGTGCATTTTTATTATAATATTAATATCTTTTGTAAATTAAGTGCAATAAATTGTTGTATTAGATATACTATAATCAATGCAACCAACTATCAATTAAAATAATAGTAAATAATATAAAGTAGTCATATATTAATTGCCCCAAAAAAACAAGATAATCATTACTCCCTCCGTTTTAAAATAAGTGTCATTTTAGAGATTAATTTTATTACAAATTAAGTGTCGTTTTAGAGTTTTTTACCACTTTATTCCAGTTTTATCCCCACTTATTTTAAGAAATATGAACAAGTTTATGTTAATAGAATAACTAAAAGAAAAGAATGAAAGTAATTAAATGAAAATATTATTAATTGATCGAGGATATGTTTGTCAAATATCGTGTTCCTTAATTTTGAACAAAAATTCTAAAACGACACTTATTAAAAAACGGAGGGAGTATCATTTTAATGCCAAGATTTTATACAGGAAATGACTATTGTGCTGTGAAGATATCATGCTCCTCATCCCCCTTTCATTTATATCCACCCATTTACCAATATTTATAATCAACTTTTGATTCAATATTATGATTAAAAGAAAAAAAGTATTATCACATCACCGTTTTCTTGTCTCTCGTTTCTTTTCTGAATAAATCGACATTTAAATTTGATGAGATACTTGGTTGGTGGGTTTAAGGAGTAGGGAATGAAAGAGAATTAAAGTGGTGGTTGACAACTAAAACACTATGAGTTTGATTGTCCAATTTTTAGTATTAAACTATACCCCCCACAAGAGGGAGTTATCAAACTCATTAACCTCGACTATCAAACTCATTTACATTCTCATTCACAACAAATTCACCAAGCATCTCCCGAATGTAATTACATTTCATTATTGTATTATACATTATTTCTAATCTCAAATATATAACCGCCTCAAAAATACCTCAAATATATAACCGCATAATATGACATTATTAGTTTTTAATTGATAAGATATTGTAATATAAAGTTACAAATCCAGATAGTTCCATTGACGGAGCTTGAGATAGACATCAAACTTTTTCCTCCATCTGCTTTGCTACATTATTCGAATGGACACTCGGCCAAAAGATAATCACAATCCTTAAACTGCAAGTTTCCACGTACCCGTACAAATCTTAAAAGAACATGCGACAAGCCACGTTGTATGTTCACATGCTACGTGGACACATTTGAAGTCCAGTGTCATCCACCAACCAACTCCCATACAATTCCTTACTCATCTACTTAACCCTCTCCAAATTTCAACCTTTGATACACCCTACAAATTACTATTATTGTACCATTCCAACAAATTTGTCCAGGATCAGGAAAAAAAAAACACGAGTAGACAAGAAAAGAGAAAATAAAATGATGAAAGTTTTTGTTTTGTGTCTAATTGTATTCACATCATTTGCAAATGCAGGGTTTTTCACTCCGAGCCCTGAGAAGCCCAACTCGAAAGACGATGTTACAGTGAAAGAAGGAGTTGTGATTGACACAAAGGTCACAGTCTCACCTAAAGATACTCATCACGAGGTTAACAACAATATTCCCAACAAACAAGATATTGACGAAAAAGGCTATGTTGCAAATGCCAAGGATAAATTGTCCCAAAAAATGGAGGAAGCAAAGGAGAAAATAAAGGAGTCAACCTCCTCTCTTCTTCCTGATCAAAAGTCAACGGATGCCTTGAGTGACGTGTCAAGCAAGGCGAAGGAAAAGGTTACCGAAATGAAAGAAGGGGCAAAACAGCAAGTGTACGACACGATCGATGCGGCCAAGAGAGCGAAAGGCGAGGCGGAAAAAAAAGTGGAAGGGGTGAAAAAGGAAGGCGAAAAGGGAGTGAAGGGATTTTGGCGCCGCGGTCGCGAGGTTTTCAAGTACGTGGTGGGGTCGCCGGTGAGGAGGATGCGTTCATTAGCGAATTTGTTGCATCTGTTGGGATTCGCGGTGGCGTACGGGATGTGCGTGTGGGTTACTTTCGCATCAAGCTATGTGATGGCGGGTGCATTGCCTAGGAACCAGTTTGCCATGGTTCAGAGCAAGATATATCCGGTTTACTTCAAGGCTATGGCGGTTAGTGTCGGGTTGGCGTTGCTGGGGTACTTGATGAGCCGGGTTAGGAAGGGTATATTCGGCGGGTTGGATCTCGCGGCGTCGCTTGCGATGATTCTGGTGAATTTGTTCTACTTAGAGCCTCGCACGACCAAGGTTATTTTTTTTTACTATTTTTTATATGTGATGTTATTTGATATGTGTGTTAATTAATTATTGGTGTTTGTAGGTTATGTTTGAGAGAATGAAGAAGGAGAAGGAAGAAGGTACAGGAAAAGAAGGCCACGTCACTGAACCTGAAGCAGTTATTACGGAGAAGAGAGAGGAAGCAACAACAGCAGCAAAGCCCAGAATTGTGAGGACGCGTGAAATACTAATGCGTAGGTTGAATTCGAATTCGTCTCTGTTAAATGTTGTGACGCTTATGCCCCTCACTTGGCATCTTGTTCACTTGGCCCAGAATCTCCACGCTGTGTGTCAAAGCTAAAAAAGGGTAGTAGTTTGCACATGTTCTCTTGTGTTTATGAATGTAATATATGGTAGTAGTTTATGGCAAAACTCGGTCTTTGATGTAATATATGACAATGGTGTTTTGATGTGTGTTTTATTATATATAATATTCACATTCAGTGTGAAAACTTTGATGAACACAAGATATAATGAGGATTCTTTTTTTTAAAAAAAATTAATGTACATATTTCAACTAAATATTGAGAAATAGAAGTTTTGATTATTCCTAGCAGCAGCACTTTGTGCCGTACACAAAAGCAAATGTCAACTTCTTAACTATATTTTACAGCTCACCAGAACCTCTTACAAAGTGGAAGGAATAATAGAAGCTGTATTAGCTGATAATTATTCTCCTACGCATACAAATGCATATATCATGTAAAGACTTGTGATGGGATTTTGAGAAAAATTTCATCACTTCGCTGTCTGTGATAAATCCCAAATGCAAGCAAACCATTCTTCAATCTTTAATGGAGCATTTGCAATTCTTTTGATGCTCGCTGAGTTCCTGCCAAGTGAAGTTTTTTTTTTTGTTTGTTTGTTATTATTATTTTTTTAAATAGAAGTCGAATTCAAATCGAATAGTAACTCAAGAAACCCAGTTTTAAATAAAACCATAGAGGAACGAGGGACAAGTTTACAACCTTGAACAACTCTACAAGAGAGAAATATAAATACACCAATTATTAGGTTCACCAAATGAATATATAACCTGGATTTGTCGCTGCAGGAACTTCACATAGGCAACAGCTTCTTCTAACATGTCTGCCGTGTTCGTTTGCTGCATTAGGAAAAAAAAATCGTAAGTTTTGGAGCACTTACAAGTTGAACAAGAAATTGTATACCGGCTATATACTTTTCGAAGGATCTAACCAACCACCAACTACGGACTCAAAATCATGTGTTCGAATTTTGAATCTCAATACCCGTTAGTTTTAGTATTCAAATTTTCAATCCCCACCCAACAATTTCTAACATGATTCGACGTCTATCATAATTATTCTCATTACTCTATTTATATTTCACATTTACTTAATACAACTAAATATAATATAATAATACAATATTTACTTTTCAGATATGACTCAGTAAAAAAAACCCGGAGAATTCTAAATCCTACTACAAACTAGAATAATTATTATTCACGTAACTCTCAATACTCAAGATTTTAAATATTATAATTCAAAATCCCAATAAATCTTAATCCAAACATCGCATATCATCAATGATCTTATAGCATCACTTGTTAGAACATGACATCAAATGAGATACACCTCATGACATGATTATCTATCAAATATACACCTGTTAAACCAAGAATAGGATGTAACAAGCTTATGTAATTAAAATTTTACCTTATCCATATTGGGCACAAGATCTTGTAGCTTCCGTATCCTATCACTAATCCGTGTTCTTCGCACCTATAATCACATATAAATTAGAAAGAGAGCAGAGTTGGTGAAATGGCTTTAAAAACCTAGCTGACCAGAGTGCAACAAAAAAATAGTATGATTGAGAAAATCTTGGACGAAAATACCCTTTCAGCGATGCTGCGAGGATGGGTAGCACAACCACGTTTTGCCCGAGTCTTGCACATAACTGACTCCTCCAACAGCTTCTCCATTTCGACATCTGTTGGCCGACCATGGAATTGTTCACCTTCCTCTATTTTCTTTACCACAAAAATAAAAATTAAATGAATACATGTATTTACTACACTTTCTTTTACCAAAGATGGAAAGTGTCACTACAAGTAATCCATATTTTATTAAATTTACCATTTCCGTATCATATATTGAAAGTTCATGCCTCTATACTACGCACAAGCTAAACACTGAAAACCTAATTCATTTATTTTTCATTTTAGACTTGATTTATTTTTATTTTTTTGGTCAATTAACTAGTTATTCAGCTCATTTAAGTTACATTTACCAGCAACACAAAGCTATGACTAAAAATCCCGTTCAATTGTAATAAATCAAAATCATACCAAAGGAGCAGTAGAAGAAGATGACGAAAGCTTATTCAAATCCTCTGCCTCGCGAGCGTAGCCATAATTCGCCGGAACCCCTAAATTCGGAAAGTACCCTTCGGAATCACTAAGCAGAGACAAAAACTCGGCCGGAGAGCTATTCATCCTGAGGAAATTGCTCAGCCCGCCAGCGCCGGTGGATTCCAGCAACTCCAGATCGATGTCGGGGGCGGGGGCGGGGGCTTTCGGCGGCGGTTTGGGGATATCCAAAACGACGTCGTGCGGTTGTTGTTGCTCATCGTCGGATTCGAGTAAGGCTTCCAACCAAGTAGCCGGAGCTGACCGATATCTGGCGAGACCGACGTCGTTTTGACTCAGCTCACTGCTTCCACTGCCTTGCGAAGGTTGCATCTGCTGAATTAAAGTCTCTCTTTTTTCTAATCTTTTTCTTTATAATTTTTATTTCCCCTTTTTCTTTCTTAATTTTACCTTATCTGGATGTCAGGTGATTTATGTTGAGTTTCCACTTCCAGACTGTAGATGGAAAAGACGGGTAATATGTTAGATAATGGTGAAGAGGTATCTTAGCCTCAAGTTTGACCTCCTACGGTTCTTTGCAGTGTTGCTTAATGACGTTTGTTGAAAATGTTGCGACTCAGTTAAGAATTTGTTATTTTATTTTTATTTCATTTTTGTAGAATAAAAATTGGATTGTTTTTAGCTGCCATAAAATCATCGAATTGTACCCGAGCATCCAACGAGGTGGTTCATAAAGCATAGGGGTTCTAGATTCCACAATAAGACCAACAATACAACAAAAAATCTTAATGGTACCACAATAAAATTCAGGTAGTACAACCGATAAAATCTCCAGCATTTTAAGGATTTTTTTTTTTTTTTCGTTTTTATAATTCCACCAAATCTCTAGTATTTAAACACATGTAGCTAATTAAACAAATATCAACCAAAACTTGTAAATTAAAAGGCCAAATCTTATTTCATCGCTAAAAACGTCCAATTTGCAATTTCTTAATCTTGGAAGAAAAATCAACTATCATCAGCGTCCACATTCATGGAAAATGAGTCAAGCAACAAATGCCTGCCCAAGAGGCAATAGATTTTTACAAAAAGATTTCGATGTAAATGGGAAGTATGAAACAAAATGGAGTTTTACTAATTAACAATCAATCCCAAGAAGTCTCTAGCCAAGCTGTAACATCAATGAATTCATATCATCACTACAAAAAGATCGAGTTTTCTCGGACTCTTTCCTCATCTCCCCGTTCATTAACTTATGATGCAACAACAATTATGAGTGTATATTCTAGAACTAGTCACACTTGATGTTCCTGTAAATTCTCCTGACAAACAAGTTGGAGCCCAGGTATCCAACCGCACCTGGAATTAGTAGCAAATTAGTAGAATATCATATTACACACTGTTGTCAAACAGCCTAACCATTGGAAGAAAAAAAAACCTAAAAAATCTAAACTAACTTAAAAATGAAAAACTAACTAAAAATTCACAACCTAGAAAGAAAAAAAAAACGTAAAATCCCTAAAAAAATGGAAAACCCGAAGAAAAACTAAAGTAAATAAAAAACGATTAAAAAATGAAACTAAAATTTGGGTTGACACAAGTTTTTGTTATGCAATATGATTTTTTTTTGTTTCATGCTGTATAAAAAGGGGGTTGTGGAAAATGTAAAGCCAACTTACCACATAGAATTCCGAGACCAAGACAGAACATCAAAGTGTATCCGAAATAAAAGCTGGTCTGGAAAAAGCCTGACATCCTGGTCTTGACGTGATAGTAATATATAGAATACAAGTATACATAGAGAGCAGTTGAAGCTGCAGAGAAGAACGAAGTCCATCGCCAGTGATAGTTCTCGGCATTAAGCAAGAAATACGTCCCCACGATCGTCACACAAACGGTTACAATGATGAGAATTACAAACACGAGAAGCATGAACCCATACACATAGTAAACCTATCAAACAAGAGAACCAAACAAATGAGCACCGGAAGAAAATACATTGCAGCACACGTAATTTAAATACACATTTTTTTTCAGGAGTTACGTTTCGAGCAAAACATTCAATACAACGCAGCAATTTAAATTCTTCAAATTAAACGAAAAACTTCCTAGACACAAAGTAAACAGAGAATAGAGAAACACTTTAACCAAATTCTGGCGGCCAATATTTTCATAATTGATGTTAAGACATAAACTTGTGTCAAACAGCCCAACGGACATTTCTATTCCTTTAGGCAGGGCCCAAGTTTTAGTTTTTCAATTTTTCCTTTTAGGTTTTTCCTTTAGTTTAGTTTCTTAGATTTTCCAGTTTCTAGGGTTTTTTTTTAATTTTATTTAGAGATTTAACAAATTTTTAGGGTTTTTTTTTTGGTTTACATTTTTTTAAAGTTCTTTTGTAGTTGTTTAGTTAGTTTAGTTTTTCTAGGGACTTTCTATTGTTCAATGATATTTTAAAAAATATACTCCCTCCGTCCACAAAAGATAGGCAAGTAGACAAAAACACGAAGATTAAGAAGACAAAATGATTGTAAATTTTGCTATTTTTTCTACTTTAGCCTTACCTTTTTAGTATTCCAATAAATAAAGTAAACTAAATAGGGGTGTTTCAGTCTTTTTGTGGTATTCTAACTTTTAAAAAGGAAACATGCCTATCTTTTTTGGACGGACGAAAATGGAAAACATGCCTATCTTTTGTGGACGAAGGGCGTATATTCTTAAAACTTGTTTTAGGGACCTACCTAACGGTTTTAGGCAGTTTGACAAGAGTGTGCCTCTTTATTTTAAAAGAAAGAAATTGCTTCACATGGCTCAACCAAAAATACAAATTACCTTGTAATTCCAGAAAGAGGTGAAGACGAAATACATTTCGATAAAAATGCTTCCAAAAGGAAGCAATCCGCCCATGAGGGAAATAATGGATGGTGTCAGATACCATTTCTTCTCGGGAATCGGACGAGGAATAGTCTTCACACGGCAAGGATTGTTTGGCATGCCACTCCAGTTTCTTCCGACAACGGTGCCAAGAAGAGCCAACGGGAATGAAATGAAGGCCCATATGACGAAAACAACCACCATGGTACCAAAGGGAATGGCAGCCAGAGAACCATAAAATATAGCGACCGTGTTTAAGATGAAGCCAATACCAAAGCACAAGAATGGGAAAAGCGACGCCGTGAGGATCATTGACTTAATCCATTTCTTGCCTAACAAGAAAGAGTAATAATAGAAGTAAGCACCACTAGCTCGTAAGTGAAAGACGTTCTTTCATGGTAAAGACAAAGCAATGATAATACATACCACCATTGCGAGAATACATGCCGCCGCTCACATAACCAGCAATAAATGAAGTAAATGCGTAGCATATGATGAAGGTAGTGACAATAGCTCCTCTCCTGAGTCAAATAAAATCGCAGCAGCAGATAATAATTATAAGACCCGGTGAAGGTACACAAAGTTGTAAGATGCCAACTTACAAAGACTCGATCAAATTAAATTCTCGTTTAAGAAACCATCTACAGCCTACTCGGGAAGGTTGGGTTCCCTAATATATCAAAGGCAAATTATTCTTCGAACATATTATGGGGTGAAAAACAAAATTCCATTGGCACATCTCAATAAAGGGTTTTTTCTTTTGCATTTAAAAAAAAAAACACCAGAAATAAATGAAAAAAATAATTCAAGAATTAATAACTCCATTGAATGCAATAAATAGAAATCCACATTGTTCTTCATGTTGTACGATTTTTCTGTTTCTTCTCCCCAAATTGGATACAAAAAAGCTAGCCCAAGTCATTGCAACAGTCAAGGTAGAAAGGCAAGCTGCACTTTGTAACCCTCAAGTGTATATAATAATAGAAGGGTTTTAACTATAAGACTACTTCGGTTCCATGTAAGGTTATTGAGCAAATCTTATGTGGTAACAACCAAAATGACTTCTGTCTGAGGTGATCAATGAAAATAATTTTAGAATTGATATAGACGACAATGAAAACCAGAGTGATTCTGACATACCCTATGTACAGCATTCCAACAATTGCTAAAATGATGACAAGCAGAACAAGTGTGGCTAGCTGAGCACCAGTGCCGACAACTGCTGAAAGTAGAGCCAAGTTTTGGGGAGGACGAAACACATCACCATGGACAAGTTTCCAACCAGACTCTTCGCTTACATCCCGCTCCTAACAAAAAAAGTTATAAAACAAGCTTCCAGAACACACAAGACTTCATTAGGACAACTAATTCACACACTACTACATCTCCACAGAGCATGAACACATAGACGCACGATGCACAAACTATTATGTAATAAAACACGAAGTTTAGATTGAAATGAAAAACAATAAAATTCAGAATCATTACCAGAGTCTCGAGATCATCATCTTCCCGAGCATATTTTGCATAGTCATTGCGGAGAGTCCGCATTAGGATCATAGACACCAAACCAGTGAGGAAAATTACCATCATGAAAGAGTTGAAGACAGAAAACCAGTGGATCTGCAAAATGAAAACGCTTGGATGAGCTGGCCGGGAGAAATAGTTTCACAACAAATATTTGGCAACTACTTCTGGACAGAAAACTCAAGATGTTGCATTCTTTCATTACCAGCATCTTTGGAGAGAAAAAAAAAAAAGGTTAGATTGCATGGATCAAATCGGAAAAGTAAACAACCCAGTAGTTCTAAGCATAGATCAGCTGACAAGAACAGGGAAAACCTTGTAACATTAACGAAAACGTACTTGGTGCTCAAAAAAGGGGTAATCCAGATAAACATCAAAACGGCGCGCAAACGTAATGTTAGTTGGAACCCATTTGACAGAGTAAGTCATTTCCAAAGTTCGTCCCTCTTCAAGTGGCTTAGGGTTATCTTGAGTGAGATTAACATGAATAATCTGCAAGTGCAAATTGACAGTTCATAATGAACAAGCTACTTATATCTGGTTGCCAGAATGATTTAATACATAAAAAGAATCTTCGTTCAGGCCAACCTGGTCCCCATTGTAGTTAATGACTAGATTCTTGTGTGTCCATAGCACATGCTTATTATCACGGTTTCTATCAGGAAGAACCTCACCAACAAAACCTTGGCAAATAAGTCACAATTTAATCAATTTTCAACATAGTGCAACAGTGAATTAAACTAGTACATAAAGTGGATACATACCCCACAGCGGCAGATCATCTGATCACAAGCAACAAACAACGGTACACAGAAGCAACAAAAGTTAGAGAGGAACGAGATGGTGATCAATGTGTAAATTATGTACACGCATATATAAAATAAGCTTAGTCAGCACTAGTGTAAGTTCACAAACTATAATGAACATACCCATAAAAAATTCAAACCAATATGAATTGTCAATTGCATCCTTGAACTGTTTAGCTTTTGCTGCATCAAGTTCAATTTCACAAATCGTGGTCTTCTCCACATCTCCTGCAAAATTGATTAACCACATATAATGTCCAAGGTTTTAGTAGATACAACAAGTATGATATAAGATAAGCAAACAACACATTACTCTTAAATTTTATTTCGATCTGGCTATCAATAAGCTCATTCCCTCCAAGCACCTCACCGAGGCCACCCCATTTGTGAGCTAAGTTGCCAGGTGGGCGGCAAAACGGGAGGGTGTAATAATTGTAGGTCTCTTGGGGATTATTATACGGGCCAACCTTGTTCACCCACAGATTGACGGCCTCATCGGCTTGATACTGCACATAAAATAAAAACATGTTGTCAAATCAATTCTTTCAGCATCATACAATCACATTTCACAATTAACATGAACCTGTATATGTTTAATGCAGGCATGGCCATAAAAACAAAACTCATCTAAATCAAATTATTTTTCCATTTACAAAGTAAATATATTACACAGCTGAATAATGAGACATGAAAAAACTTAGCAATTTCTAGCAAATGAATGATTGGAAATGTAAAACATTCAAAGTAAAATCAAATATTTCTAACCCATTAAAGAAAATTAGTGCAAAAACTTTAATGACCAAAAAGAAGGAAGAGAAGAAGAAAAAAAAAAAGGAAAGGACCTGCCGCCTTATTATTTAAAAATTGTCTTTCTAAGCTTTAAAAATTTTGGTGCAACCTTAGCTGATCAACGGCAAGAGAGAGACAGTGAAAACAGAAAAATCAATTGCTTGTATATACCTAAATTCAGAATATAAAATCAATGTTTGCTATTCTATCAAAAACCTTGAGCTAACAAATAACACAAACCTCATATTGCCAATGAAGAAATTGCAAAATAACAAAATAATAATCAATAATGAGATATCAGTAACGCAAAATACGGATCAAGGGAACCAAAAGTAGTACAGTTTATATACGTTCATCTTGAGACAAGATCTACGAACACTCGACGAAGAAAAGACAAAATTCAGAAGCCATCCAGGATAAAATTACTAATTGCTCACCTTGCCGAGAGTGGAAGAGACGAGGAACGAGGTGAAGAAGATGACAACGCAGAACGATCGGACGGCGGAGAGCATCGCTTCGTTTGTAACAAGTCGGATCTGAATCGAGAATAACTCAACGGGTTGGGAATTGAATTGGAAAATCCTATTCCTTATTGAATATATTTAGATCTCTCAAAAAAATTGGATTTTCTGCCGGTGAAAGGTTTCGACTTGTTCGATAGTGTGTTTAGGTCGTCATTTGATCCAATCTAAGATATTGGAATCTGAGGGGATTGTAGAAGCGACCGGAGTGGAAGAAAGAGAGAAGTGCAAATCTGGGTTTATGAATTATGACTGACTCACCCTAGTGTTGCTGCGACTCTGGGAAAACCTATAATTAATTTAACTAAATCAGTCTTTTCGTAATTGTTCGAGTAAAATTCACTCTGACTAAGACACTTTTTTTTTTTTTCCATCAACATTTTCATTTGGGAAAATTACCAATAAAAGTATAAGATTTTCTTGGTTACTAGATTTCACATTTATTTATTTATTTATAATGTACAAGTTTTACACTATTTTTATCATTAATTCTTTATCCCAAAATTTGGATAATTTACCCATAATTTATCATACCAACCCACGCCATCACCTATCTTCCCCATCGATTCCATTAGCTATCTTCTCCAAAGCTTGGTTAGTACGAATTTTTTTGTTCAATTTTGTGTGAATTTCCTTATCAGCTCCATCGATTACATCAGCCATCTCGAGAGCGCGACCCCACATCCAAACAAAGAGGGTGATTTGAAAAATAGGTCATCGAACCCTTTTTTTTTCTGAAACTCGATCTTGTTATCAACTCGTTCTTTGAGTGAATTAGTCTCTTCCTACGAGCTAGGTGTATGTGTTCTTATCTTCTTCATTTTTTTTTTTGCTTTTTTTCCGTCTGCTATTTTTTTTAAAGTTTTTAGTTTCAAGGTGTTTTTGATGTGATAATCGGATTTCAGATTGCTATTTGCTTGTTGTTTTCAAATGTGCTGCGATAGTTGAATGTGTATTTTGAAGGTTTTTTAAATTTTTTTCACTAATTCTGTCACATTTGGGGGTGCAATTGTTGGGAGTGGTACTTTGTGTGCAGTGTATGTAATTACTAGTAGTGATTCTTGTTCACTATTTGTGATTATGTGCATTGTAATGCTAATTCTGCACAAAATCACTAGCAGTAGTAATCTTGATTCAGTGTGTGTGATTATATGTGTGGTGTTGTTTCTGCTAGTTTTTTGTGTTTTCAATTACTGGTTGTTGTAGATTATTTACTGGCAGTGCTAATCATTTACTAACTATGTGAGAATTCCCGACTAGCCCAAAATATAAAAACTATTGCCCTAAAACTCCATTGAATATAAAAATTCTCTAGTAATCCAATTACTCTAAGAATATACTAATTACCCTTGAAAAACATGTCAACCTCTACTTATTATCAGTTACATGACAAAATTATATGAAATGCAATTACATGAGTAATTACGAACTACTCTGTTAAAATTACAAACTACTTTGTTCAGATTGAGAATTACGTACTACTCTGCTGAAATTACGAACTACACTTCACTCTTTTTCCGACAACAACAACGATATATTTATGAAAAACTGCAACTACTCACATGAAAATAGCAAACTATTCTTCTCGAATTACAAACTACACTGCAAGCCTTTTTCCAACAACAACAAACGATAATTTATGAAAAATCGCAATTACTCAAAGGAAAATAGCAAACTACTCTACTCGATTTACTAACTACACTGCACTTCCTTTTCAAACAACAACAACAATAATTTATGAGAAACTACAACTACTCACAGGAAAATAGCAAACTACCATGCTCGAATTACAAACTACACTGCACTTCTTTTTCCAACAACAAAAAAGATAATTTATGAAAAAACTACAACTACGCACAAGAAAATAGCAAACAACTCTGCTCGAATTATGAACTACACTGCACTTCTTTTTCCAACCACAACAACAATAATTTATGAGAAATTGCAGCTACGCATAGGAAAATAGCAAACTACTATGCTCGAATTACGAAATACACTACAAAATATTGTTATGATATATAATTTATATTTCCTATTTAAAGAATAGTATATAATTTGTAATAAAATCAATTCTATTGGTAATAACTACTAATAAGATATTTGTCGACTGAAGTATTTCCATCAGTAATCCTTCTATAGAAATCGAATGGTGGGATAAGAAATGGAGGATGATGGGAAAAGAACGGTGGGAAATCCTTCTGCAGGCGTGGACGGTGGCTTGAGGCAGGCTTCGGTTCCTCTCAGCGACTGTGTGAAGCTATTTCCATAGCTGCCATCTACCTCTGATATTCTCTGTCTAAGGGAATCTTCATGTGGATTCGCACCGTGGTGTAGCAGAACAACAGGGATATCTTGACGGTGACCTTTCCTTCTCCTCATAGAGAATTCTTAGAGAATATCTGGTTGGCTGTGATATTGTGAATCAGTGAGATAAAGGTGAATAGAAAGCCCTAAAAATCTGAAAAGACTGTGTTCTTCCTAATCTGGTCATGGATCGGTTTTGATTCTTTAAATCGGGGTGGCTTGCGTGCCTGTTCAATTTATTAGGGCAAATTTGTCAGTCTACTTTAATTTTATGATTATATAATATGTATTTGTCTTAAATGAGAATGAAAAGATTCGTAGAATTTTATGGGATTTGAGTTCTATGATATATAATTAAATGGGAATTTTCCCTTGTATTATTATTATTATTATTTTGTTGATGTGTTGTATTTGTGGTGCAGTCCTCCTAGCAGCTCATCATTGGTTGTCAAACTCACATGGAAGGGGAAGGGATTCCTGTACTCTGTTAATTCGTGTACCACCTACGTCGATTTGTATGGAGAAGTATTCTGAAGGTTCAGTTTTTTTAAAATGATGTCGTCAAGATTTGTTCTCATTGTCAAACTATGCATAATGCTCCCTTAACGGGGAGGGTGATTTCAATATGTTATCCACTGGGGCGTATATATACAAGGTGCAGTGTGTCAGCATTTTGGTTCTGAAAGAGACTGAAAGCACGAGCATTAGTCGAGTTTCGTCGGTTGACGATAGTTGTATTGTGGTGATGAAGACGATTGGTTTCTGGGTGATGGATTTAGTTTCAAAGCCATGGCAGTTCCTTTCGGTCGAGTGGATTAGTTGTATTAATTGTGTTAGCCAGAAGTTTATTAGCGTCGATGACTTTTAGATAAGTTAAAGAAGTACACCATCAGGGTCGGTTTCAAGTTTTGGTACAAGATGAATGATAGTGTCTACGTGCAGGCTGTTTGTGGGAATGGCGATGGGGAGGTGACTGTACTTGGTTTGTCAATGGGTATGTAGCGTCTTCTAACTAGACATAATAAAATGATAAGTTAGACAATTAATTGAACACTTCATGATCATAAAGAAAATGAAAACAAACAATAAAGAATTGTGGATTGTATGGATTGGATCCTTCGATCTTCGTATTTTTCGTGTTTCTCCTTCAAATCCAATCTTCGTATTTTTCGTGTTTCTCCTTCAAATCCTCACTCTAACACTCGTTCTCACTATTGGAATTGTTCTCTAGCTCAATAAGGTGAAACTTGATGCATTTGGACTAGTTTTAAGCTCCATTTTATAAGTTCAAGTCAAATATCAGCACTTAAAATGCACAAGTAATGGTTTCTGATTTGTTTACAAAAGGGGTCGCGACTGAAATTATGGGGGCCACATTGACTCGTTGACCTTGTGAACTTGCCCCAATCTTAGCCCAATAGACTTTTCTCTTCATTATTTTCAGTTTAATTCTTCATCATTTAGTTCATTTGCGCTTCTTAAGTCCAATTCGTCCAAGTTATCTCCGAAAATCCTATAAACAATATAAAAATACCAAAAACTTAATAAATAATAGATATTAAAGTAAATAGACTTTAAAAACCTAGAAACAGCAGTTGAAACCTAATCAATTAAATCTCAATATGTACGTAAAAACGAAATTGTATTTATCAGTTTCTTGGCACTTATTTCATTGATGAAATATGTGTATTGCTCTTTTAAGCAAAATCCACCATATTTCTCTAATTCAGTGTAAACTTGTAAATCCAGGCTTCCACGTGCCACCCTATTTTTTTTCTTTGTGTATGTGTCTTACACAATTTTCATCTATTAAATTCTTCTTTCCTCATAAATATTCTCGGCCTTCCCATTTTTTTCATTTTTCTCTCTTTTTATTTATTTTTAAAAATATTTTAATTAGAATTCTCATATTTTAGGGACAAAAAAATAGAAGAACTTATTTCAGAAAACTCATTTTAACACTTAAATTATTGCAACCTTTAGATTTGAGTTTGAAACAACAGAATTAGTTTCTGATTTCAATTCCTTTGTAACTGATGGGAGTTACATGCAGAATGAACTTAGACATAAGCCGAGAGGCTCCTCTCCAGCCTATAAATATAAGTTCAATTCCACAAGTTCAACACACCAAAATCGAACATTCTTCCTCTTTTCCAGCTGTATTTTTTGTGTTAAAATCTAGGCTTCTCTTTTTCAGTTCGCCAGAATAAAAATCCGGTTACCTCTGCTGTATCCTGGAAAACAAAGGCTCAATACATAGTGAATTTATTTCAAGAAAATTGTGAATTTCACAAGCCTCGATTTCTTTATTTTACCTATAAGTTTCCGTTTTCCATAAGATATTTTGATAACAATCTTAAAACAAAATTCCCTTCTTGTTTAACATGGCTTCTGAGAAATAAATCGATGCTACTGCCACCAAATCCTTGACGAACCCCTTTGGACCAAACCCTTCTCAAACAGCCCATGAGTCGACAACCCATATGTCGGCACCCTTGCTCCACCAGTCAACATCCTAATGGACCATGCAGAAAAGCTTGGAGATTTTAATGGCTTGAATTTTAAACGTTGGCAACAAATAATGTTGTTTTACCTGACCACTTTGAACCTTGCGAGGTTCTTAAGTGAAACTCTTCCAAAGTTAGAGGAAAATCCTGATATCCAAGCAGTGAGTGTGCTCGATGTTTCCATTATGATTTCTTATGTAGAAATTATGTGTTGAATGGAATGGCAGATACATTTTACAATGTGTACTCTTCTGTCCAAATGGCTAAGGAACTATGGGAATCCTTAGACAAGAAATATAAGATTGAAGATGCTGGAGCAAAGAAGTTTCTTGTTAATCATTTTCTCGATTACAAGATGGTTGACAATAAGACTATTGTTAATCGAGTTCAAGAGTTACAAATCATGCTGGATGATATTCATTCTGAGGGAATGTTTGTCAATAAAACTTTCCAAGTGGCTGCTATCATTGCGAAGTTACCACTAAGTTAGAATGATTTCAAAAACTACTTGATGCATAAGAAGAAACCAATGATGGTGGAAGAACTTATGGTTAAACTTCGTATCAAAGAAGACAACAAGGGATATGACAATAAAAGTCATAATATTCATTTGGCTAAAGCAAATGTTGTTGAGCATGCTGAAAGCTCAAAGAAGAATTTAAAAAGAAAATCTGGCAATGCTGGAAAGACAACACTTAAACCCAAGAAAACAGATTTTAAGAAATTTTTTGATGGTGATTGTTTCAACTGTAGAAAGCCTGGTCATAGGTCTTCTGATTGCAGGAAGCCTAAGAAGACTCAACAAGCTCACACGGTAGAAAATATCGCCAAAGATGTTGATGAGATGCACCTCGCTGCTGTAATTTCTGAAGTGAACTTAGTAGGTTCCAATCCACGTGAATGGTGGATCGACACGGGTGCTACCCATCATGTTTGTTCAATCAAGGACCTCTTTAATGTCCTTGATGAAAATGTTGATAGAGAGAAACTCTTCATGGGAAATTCAGCTACGTCTGACTTCAAAGGCTTAGGAAAAGCAGTGCTGAATTTGACTTCCGGGAAGGAACTGACTTTGAACAATGTTCTCTATGTACCAGAAATTCGAAAGAATATTGTATCTGGCTCTCTATTGAGCAAGTTTAGTTTTCGTATAATTTTCGAGTCTGATGTGGTTACTTTGGCCAAGAATGGAGCATTTTTAGGAAGGAGTTATGAATGTAACGGGCTGTTCAGACTCAATGTAATGACTATTAAGTCGAACATCAATAAAATAAATAACTCTTCTATTTATATGCTTGAGTTTTCTATAATGTGGCATGGTAGACTAGGACATGTCAATTATAATACCCTGCGCAAGTTAATGGAATTGAAATGCATACATATGCTTCATATTGACGCAAAATATAAGTGTGAAACCTTTGTAGAAGCAAAGTTGACTTGATTACCATTTCAGAGTATGGGATGAAATAACAAACCACTTGAGTTAATTCACATTGATGTTTGTACTTAAAGGCACATCAACTCGTGGTGGAAATAAATAATTCATTACTTTTGTAGATAATTGCACTAAATCTTGTTATGTGTATCTTATGAAAAGTAAAGATGAAGCAATAGAGAAGTTTGTTCTCTATAATAATGAAGTTGAGAATCAACTAAATAAAAAAATTAAGGTGATTAGAAGTGATAGAGGAGGTGAATATGGATCACCTTTTTCTAATTTTTGTGGTGAACATGGAATAAGGCATGAAACCACAACACCTTGTTCACCACAACAAAATAGTGTTGCTGAACGAAAGAATCGTACATTATAAGAAATGATGGATGCAGTACTATTAAGTTCTAGATTACCCTAAAACATGTGGGGGGAAGTTGTGTTGTCAGCTAATTATCTTTTAAATAAGGTGACCCAAAAGAAAAAGGACAAAATCCCATATGAATTATGGAAGAACTCCATCATATAAATACATACGAATGTGGGGGTGTCTTGCCAAAGTCTCAATACCTATACCTAAGAAGGTGAAAATAACTGTTGATTGCATATTAATTGGATATGCACATAACATTAGTGATTATAGGTTTATTGTGCATGAGTCTAAGATTTAAGACATACACAAGAATACGATAATGGAGTCACGAAATGCTTCGTTCTTTGAACATGTGTTTCCACTTAAGTCTGAAATAGAATCTAGTTCCATTAAAAGGTCTATAGAAATAATGAAAAAAAATGACAAGATGAAGACGTCGAGGTACAACCACGTAGAAGCAAGAGAGCTAGGTTAGAAAAGTCCTATAGTCTGGATTTCCTAACTTACATGGTTGAAATTGAATCTCAAAGTTATTATGAAGCGGTGAGCTCTATGGAAGGACCTCTATGGAAAGAGACAATTAAAAGCAAAATTGATTCAATTTTGAAAAATCACATATGGGAATTAGTGGATCTTCCTCCTGGAAGAAATCCATTAGAATATAAGTGGATTTTTAAAAGAAAAATGAAAGCAGACGGAACAATTGATAAGTATAAGGCTAGACTTGTAATTAAAGGCTACAAGCAAAGAGAAGGTCTTGATTACTATATATATATATATATATAACAAGATTTAGCATCTTTATACACCATATGCACAAATAAGCGCTAGAGTATCGATTCATGGTGAAGAAAGGGAAAAACAAGAAAATAAATTGGAAGACTCTGAATCAATTCGAAGAAAATTCAGCCCCATCAAATTCAGTTATTTTGGCTAAACCCAAGCTTGATAAATCTGTTGTGGTTGGGTTGGACGATGGGGTGGAAAAGGAGATGCCTTTCCCCATTGTCATTGCAGGTTTTGAAGAAGTTCTGGATGTTGGGAAAGATCAATTGCAGACATCTGCCATTCATAAGCAGATTGATACCTCGAATGCCCACCAAGTGTTCGCTAAAATGCCTGGCAGAAAATTTTCTGAGAAAAAAGGAGTTGTGCATCATGAGTCTGCCCTAAATTTGCAGAAAAATGCAAAAGATGAGGCTGCAAATGATGAAAATTCCAGAAAACAGGGGGCTGGGCTCAAAAAGGGAGGAATTGATAAATCTTACTCTGGCCGTCTGAAGAATAGCAGGGACCCGGATGCCGATTTTCAGCTCATTTTGGACCAAACTTTAGAAAATGTCGTGATTCTCCCGGAGGAGATTCTGGATGTTAGAAATAGCTTTGGCTACGCACTCATTTATATATCTTCCATCTAGGCATCCTGGGCAAGTGGGGCTCGATAAGATTGTGACATCTTGGAAAGTTTTGACAAGAGTTATACCTAACATCAACGAATAGATTACTTTTGTCTTCAAGACGGAAAGCGACCGGGACATGGTGATTGCTGGAGGCCCATATATGATTTTTGGGAGAACTTTGATGCTCAAACTGATGCCGGAATGGTTTAAGTTTGGGGATGACGAGATCAAAACCATGCTGATTGGGGTAAAATTTCCAAATTTACCGCTTGAATGCTGGAATGCAAAACTCCTCAATCGAATTGCTTCAAAGGTGGGTACTCCACTTTTGACCGATAAAATGACGAAGACTATGGAAAGAATTTTGTATGCTCAGGTCCTTGTTAATGTGGATGCCTCAAAAGAGTTAGTCCGTTCTGTTGGCATTATTGATGTAAAAGGCAATCGTTTTGACCAATTAGTGGAATTTGAGACCGAACCTGTTTACTTCCAAAGTTGCCACTCCATCGGTCATGCGGCGAATAATTTCAAGAGAAACAAAGGAGATGGAACCAGGCACAGCTACCACCATGCCTGCTCCAAAAACCATCGACCAACAGAAAATTTCAATTAGAAAGGGACCAGCTGCTTCTACGGCTCCACCCCACAAGACCCCTCAAAGGATGCTCCTGATACTATCTCAAATTCAAAACTGCCAACAAAAGAGGAAATAAATCCAAAAAATGTGCCAGAATTTGAAAAAAATATTCCAAAAAGGGACGCGGGATCAACATCAAATGCCCCGGTTTGCCCAACCAAGCAGGATGAAGGTTCTGCTACATCCTTTTTCACCACTGATGAAACAGAATATATGCAGATTTATGAACAGGACTCGACTTTTCAAATTATTGGTAAAAAAATCGAGTCATTAAATTAACTGAAAAGGGACTTAAGGTAAGACGTGCAATGCAAAATATGAAGCCGAGTACGACACTATTTATGAAATCGGAAGCGGCGCGAGCCTACCTCAAGAAAAAAGAGGCAGGCTCTTTGTCTAAATGATTATTGCAACTTCAAAAATAAGGGGCTTCTTCTCGCCCCTCTTTCAGGATGAGGTTGCTAAATCCATCCTGGGCAGAAATATCAATTTATGGCTCATCATTTTTATTTGCGACATAATTCCTTCTGGGACTCTCATTAAATTAATAGATTGCTTCTTAACAAGGACTTTATGCTCAGCGATGAGGCACGAATGACTTGGTTGAGGGGCAGTTTAATGATTGGCATACACGTCTTTCGACTAACACGGGGCGAAATGTTTTTGATTTTTTCGTCCGGAAGGACACAAGAAGCCGAGAATTATTTAGAGTATGATTAGTCGTGTAGGGGATTCGACCCCCAAACTTATTTTATTTGATGTCAATTGGTCGTGTAGGAGACTCGCCCCCCGTATCTTTTTCTCATTTTTTAATATATTTTTTGCACTTTAAAAAAAACGAAGGTCTTGATTACTTTGATACATATTCCCCTGTAACTAGAATAACATCCATCAGGATGATTATTGCTATAGCTGCTTTGAGAAATTTAGAAATACATCAAATGAATGTAGAAATCGCTTTTCTAAATGGAGATTTAGAATAAGAAATTTACATGGAGCAACATGAAGGGTTCTCGGCTCCAGGGAAAGAGAATAAAGTTTTCAAATTATTTAAGTCTTTGTATGGCTTAAAACAAGCTCTAAATCAATGACATGAGAAGTTTGATAATGCCACGATGGAGTGTGGATTTATAATCAACGAATGTGATAAATGCGTTTACGTTAAAGACAATGAATTAGGATATGTTATCTTATGTCTTTATATAGATGACATGCTTATTGTTGGGAGTAATGATAAGATTATTAAATTCACATAAAACATGTTGAATTCGAGATTTGACATAAAAGATATGGGCCTAGCTGATGTGATACTTGGAATTAGAATCCATAGAACATCACAAGGGATCGTGTTGAACCAATATCATTATGTAGATAAAATCCTTGAGAAATTTAACAAGGAAGATTGGTCTCATGCTAGGACCTCGATGGATACAAATCAAAATCTATCAAGAAATAGAGGTGAAAGTATTTCTCAAGTAGAATACTCAAGAGTAATAGGGAGTCTGATGTACCTGATGAGTTGTACAAGACCAGACATCAACTATGCAGTGAGCAGACTAGGTAGATATACTAGTAATCCAGGAGTTAGACACTGGAATGAGATAGTGAGACTACTCAGATACTTGAGATATACTCGTGATATTGGATTTCACTATGGTAAATATCCAGCTGTTCTGCAGGACTATACGAATGCCAACTAGATATCAAATATCAAAGACTCTAGGTCTACAAGTGGATATGTATTTCTCTTGGTAGGTACAGCCTTATCATGAAAATCTTCTAAACAAACCATAATAGCTAAATCCTCTATAGAGTGAGTTTATAGTCTTAGACAAATGTGGTGAAGAAGCTGAATGGTTACGATAATTCTTAGAAGATATTCCGAGATGGACTAAGCATCTGTCGGCAATAGGCATTCTTTGCGATAGCCAATCAGCTATTGGTAGAGTGAAAAGTAAGATGTATAATGGTAAGTCTAGACATATTCATCGAAGACATAATACCATTAGACAACTACTCTTAACTAGAACTATCTCTGTTGACTACGTGAAGTAAATAGATAACCTTGCGGATCCGCTAACCAAAGGGTTAAATAGAGAGTTAGTTGCAAAAATAACAAGAGGAATGGGATTAAGTCTGGAAATGAGTTGATTCAATGGAAACTCAACCTAGTTGACTGGAGGTCCTAAGATCTAGGTTCAAAGGAACAACTTAATTGTAAAAAACTATTAGAATCACTATAGGGAATCTTATTTCCTTACCCATTCTTTAATAGTGAATGTGTGGAGAAAGGATAAGCCTTTGGCTTCTAATGATTTTGCATCGGTGCACCAAAAAGAGTAGCATAGTCTACTCCGAATGAAGAATCCCTATGTGAGAGAAGTGGGGCCGCTTCGAAGAGAATTGTATGGGGCTCAATTCTTGGAACCTCTCGCAAAATTAGGCGTATCTTAAGGTCCATAAATGAACATAACTATGAGAACTGAAATAAGTTAGGAAGAATCTTGTGTGCGGTATATGGCCATTTACATCAATGGCAGAATAATTCAAAGACATCGCGTTCTATTGGTCAACTAGTAAAGTACATGTACTTCTACAGTGGAATGTCAAAGGGTAACACCTACCTATCCTATGCAAGTTTCTACTATTGGATTTTAATATGAAATATTATCAATTTCCTTCATGTGGGGGATTGTTGGAATAAATGAATAAAAATAAAGGAAATTAGGGGGAACTTTAGACACTAATTTATGTATGTCTCATTTGTTGAATGACAAGTTTAAACGTGGAATCGTGTTCTATGTTATGAGAATATCGAAATGATATATTTATTTGTTCAAAATGATTATTTCCAGAAAATGGCAAAACTTGGGCTTTACTAATGGGCTCGATCTCGGTCCGGCATTCGTACACGATTTCATGGTCCGAACCACAAATCGGACCGTGATTTGCAGCCCCTACGTGCGAATGTGGAGAGTGCCTTCTTGCATACTTGAGTATCCCTTACTGAGAATGTGATACTTTATAAACTAGCCCATTTTCTCTTATCTTTCCTATGTGGGACAAACCACATTGAAAAAGAGAAAACTCATTTCAACACTTACACTTTGAGCCTTAATATCTTTATCTTGCAAAAATTATTTTGAACAAATAAATATATCATTTCGATATTCTCACAACATAGAACACGATTCTAAATTCAAACTTGTCTTTCGACAAACAAGACATAAAAAATTGGTGTATAAAATTCACCCTAATTTCCTTCATTTTTATTCATTTTTTCCAACAAAATTAACCACAATAAGATTAGGGACATAAAAAATCTAAGGTGAATATGGGCAAACAATCCAGAATGGTGAAAAAATTATGGATAATTACAAATACCCCTCTGAAGTGTGGGCTAATAACACTATATATATATATATATATATATATATATATATATATATATGTGTGTGTGTGTGTGTGTGTGTGTGTGTGTGTGTG
>BMAC01000028.1:1985372-1997491 GCA_014905375.1 Phtheirospermum japonicum | reverse complement strand
AAGTTAATTTATCGAGTCATATTATTCGGCATATTTAGCCAATTATCGAGCCTTGAATCTCCTCAAACATGTCATGCGTGTGTTTAGAAAAATTGGTTGTTGCCCGTGTGCACTATTCTGCCAACATGTCAATAAAATTTTATTTTCCACTTTGGAATGCAGCCCTTTTAAGGTTGCCGCGATGAATAATGGGGTCCGCAATGTTGCACTATCATTGGAGAAGGTGAAGGTATGTAAAAATACAAATTTTTTTACTTTTTTTATATGTTTATGAATTTGCTAATGTTCTTACTTGGTCAAATCATCGGGGTTTTGATCCTTTGTTGCTGTTTTTGTCGGATTTTTTTCAAGTGTCGCAAGCAACCGGGGCCTACCGAATGTGGTTATTATGTGATGCGATACATGTTCGAGATTATTGAGAAGAATATTCGCAATATTGGAATTGTAAGTTTTTTTTTAAAATTTTACTTGTTTTATTATGTTTGAAAGTTTTTTCGATTTTTCAGTTTGTGTTATTTGAGGTGTGATCTCTCTTTTTATAGTTGGAGTTTGGGATTTCACTGTAATTCATCGGTTTTCTTCTTTTGATTTTCTTCTCTCTCAGAAATTTCGTCTTAAAACCCTTTGTTTTCCCCCCTTTCCCAAGTACAATGTATCTGTTTTCATTTTATTTTAATCTTCTGTTTATTTGAGAAAGTTGATGTTTTTTTCTCGGTTACTTGGAAATCAAGTGTGCGATGAAAACCGAGCCATGGGCAATATAATCGAAGCAGAGGCAGACACACAATTCTAAATTCTGATTAAATTATATTAAAAAATCATATTGTTTAGGTTATAATATTAAGTTCTGTGATGGTTTATATTTTATCAGTCAACTGATTGTGATTTAGTTGATAAAGATCCTTATTTACTGAATGATGCCTTTTCTTATCTATTTTGTTCTGTATATGGGCCTGTGCAAATTAGGTACTATTTTTATAAGGAATAAATCATTATAAAATATTAAAATTCTTTCTTTATTCTGATCAACTGAAGTTTATTATTGGTTCTTTCTTTCTTTATTATTTATTTATTTATTTGTGTCATTTAATTAAGTGCTTTGTTTCAATATTTTTATTTTAGGATTGGAGAACAAACGAAACTAGTTATTCAACAGCGGAGCTCAATGAGATTCGAAACGAGTGGGCTAAATACTTTGTCGACTTTATTTCAAATTAGTAGTTTGCAAAATGATATTTACATGAATGTTGGTGGATGGCATGAGTCTGAAGGAGGTACAGCTAGGAAATTATATTTTCAGTTGCAGTTTCTCTTCTTGGCTTCTCAAGTCAATTGATTTTTGTTGATAGCCAAGTGATTTTTTTCTCCCCTGGTGAGTTGATTGCAGTTTGTTAATATTGTTGCTCTGTAGGATTTGGCTTCTTAATCACTTAACTGTCTTGGTTCAGTTTTAGTTTCTTTTGTTGCTTTTGCCCTTGTAGATTTTTGCTTGCAAGCTGAGTTTTGGTTCTGTTGTCTACAGTTTGCTTTTTATTTTAATTTGTTTGGAATCTCTGGTTGTTGATCTGTAAAACCAGTTGATCATGATGACTTTGTATTGTACTTTTCCTTTGGTATATATGCCTTATTTTAGAAAAAAAAAAAAAGATTGTGTTGTTGTGTTATTGTTGTGTTATTGTTGGCATTTTTGATTTAATTATGTTGAGTTTATTTGATAGTTATTTTGTGGAATTTGAAAAACAGGAATTTGTGGTTTAATAGTGAAATAATAATAATAATAAATAAATAAAAGAGTTTTGTGGCGCTTCCGTAAGAAGTGACCCAATTATTTAAATTATTCGAGGCGCCTGCTACAGAGTTAGCGCCACGCGTTCAGAATAATTAGAGGCGCCTCATATATATAGCGCCACGCGTCCAGAATAATTCGAGGCGCCTATTATATATTTAGTGCCACGAGTTCAGAATAATTAGAGGCGCCTCATATATATTTAGCGCCACGCGATCCATATATGAGGCGCTTCTTACAAGTATGCCCTTTAATTTATAAACGAAATTAGAGGCACTTGTTAAATAAAAGCGCCATGCTGATCCATTTTTTGTGGCGCTAAACAAGCGCCTTGAGTAGAAAATCCTTATAAGAGTCGCAGGATTTTGTGGCGCTAAAATAGCGCCACAAATAGGCCTTAAGAAACGCCTTGAATCGCCTTTTTTCCACTAGTGTCAAATAAAAAAATACTAAAAATCTGATCCATCCATTTAATTAGATATAAGGCTCATAATTGATTTTAAATTCACATATAATGTAGTGGTTTTCATAATTGGCCTTAAATCCAAAACCCTAAGCAGCAACACTAATATCATAATTTGTCATCCTATATGTTTGATTTTATTTTACATTTTCATCCTTCATTTGCAATAAAATAAAATAAAATAAAATAAAATAAATCCCCTTTGCATTTATTGATATATAGTAATTAGGGTTTTGGATTTAAAATATAATCAAATTTTGTAGGAGAAACAAATTATGGTAAATTAGGATGGTAATTATGATTATTGCAGATTAATCATAATCGAGATCTGGTTGATGCCAATGCTAATTACACAAAAATTTGTTTAATTGTTAAGAGTTTCTTGTGATTAACTAAAATATTTGATCTGGTTGATGTACAAGGGGTGTCTGCTTATTAAAAGAATTTTTAGGGGGTGTCAGCTTCTAGAATACTCATGCTTGATTGTTGGGTGTTTCTTGTTATCAAGGTAAAATAAAGGACTGTATGACACTTCTACCCTTATTAAATTAAAATATATAATATATAAAATATTTTTGCTTGCTTAGTTGGTTCAATCTAACACCACTTCCACTCACTGCACATACATGATATATCCATTATGCTCCCTTGTTTGATTCGTTGGTCATATGGAAGGAGAGAAATAAGTGCAAACACGGGCAAGAATTGGGGATCTTTTACTTACGAGGATACTGTTAGAAATGTGGAAGGTCAAAGTTTTCGCTGCCTAGGTCTAACATTTTTAAGATACAAACCTGAAGGGGATACTTACATGTAGCTTCTTTGATTGGTCTGTATATTAAGCAACTCAACCCAAGTTGGCTCTCTTTCTCTATCACGAAGCCAGGGTTAACAAGAAGGAAATATGATGATATTAGTGTTGCTGCTTAATCAACTGCGAGTCTACAATGACCAGAGCATTCTTTGAGCGATTGTTTTTAGATTAGAGTTGTGCTTGTGCTTGAATAACAAGATTCATTAGGTTTGGCTTGAGACGGATTCTCAAGCTTTAATCTCAAAAAACTTTATGATACCAATTCAAAATTTTCACTGCCTGTTTCCAGGAAGAGGTGAAAACAGGCTTTCCACAAGGACTACACTGTAGTAAATCAAAAGTGGCTCATCAAAAATAACCTCCCTCGACAAAACCGTGTTATCCTTCAATATGAGCAGCCCTGTTCCATGCCTACAATTTACACCCATCAGAACCTCGCCATTCTCGTACATATAAAACGGCTTGTGGGACACACGACAACCACAACCAACGAAAACTGGTTCACATCGGACGTCAAGAATTTTAGTCCATGTTAAATAATCATCCTTCTTCTTCTTCATCGCCCACAAAACAAGCCAAGAGCCCCTTTGAACGAGGACGCAAAACATTCCCCCAAGAACACACAGTCTAATATTTTCGAGTGGATAATCAATCGGCCCGTGCTCAGGTAGAGAAGCCTCTCTATACTTATAGTCCGATAAATCAAAGGAGAAAAGTGCATACTGTCTTAAATCACATTTGTCACGAACCAGCGTATAAAACAATCCACTAACAAACACACTGCCCACAGCTAAGAAGTAACCTCGAGGGAAATTGTCAAGTTTTCTCCACGAATCACTTTTCAGAGAATATATCTCAGTTGTAAATGCATCCTCAAATGCATTTTTTGAAAGTTTAAACAGTTTATAGTCATCACTTTTCGAATCATAACCCAACTCAGCCACATAGGTATATATAAGATCGTCCGCCATGGACACAACTTTCCTGTATGCATTATTATTTAGACATGGGTTCCAAATGTAGAGATCAATGCAATTAACCCAAATGCATAGCAGGAGGACATAATAACGCCGCCGAATGGGCGGCGAAGGTATACTCCTAAGTCAACCTTTCTAGGAGGCAGGGGATTAGAGAGAGGGAAAAGGCACAAATTTTCATAAGTGGGCCCCGTGGAATTTACCAGGATTAACGTTTTCTGAGAGACGTTTTTGGGTTCAACGGCGTGACTGAGGTGTTTTCTTACGAAGCGGTGATCGGAGATTAAGGATTGCCAGGATTCCGAAACGCACCGGAAGCGGTTCAGGGGCTTTGCCGGCAATTTGATGAGTATTTCCTCTATGATTTCAGATGGGAGGCGGCGGTTTGCTCCGGCCATGGCTGGCGTGCGCCTCTTGTTGCTATGGCGGAAGAAACGTTTTGTTAGGGTTTCGTTTGAATCGGATATTCGATTGTGCAATAGGTGAATAAATATAGGATGTAGATTTATTCTACAGTAATAAATTACAACTATCAAATATTGTCCATAAATAAATAGGAAAATTCTATAAAGACTTGTAAATCCTATCTCAAACTACAATTATCTTGAGACTCGATCTCGTTAGAAGGGAATGCTGACTGTACTTGGGTTGAAGCACACATAATTATATGCAAGTGCCATTTCAATCAAGTGAATTTAATTTTTAAAAAAATTAGTATCATAAAATATAGTTTTAACTATCATTATTCAAGACGATTTTTTTTTTTTTATCAAAATGATATGGAAATTTATATTTCGGATAAAAAATATAATCAGGGCCAAAGAATCCAACAATCTTTTAAAAATAAAGAGAAACTTCCAAATAGGCCAAAGTACCAATTCGAAAAAAGGCCTAGAAATCAGGATAAACGAGTAGAAAAAAAAAAAAAAGAACAACAAAATCAAACACTAGGTGCACCACCGAAACCATCAATCCAAATCGCTAACGATTGGAGACATGTCTTACATCCACAACGATTGTGGTAGCGGTCAAAAAACCTCATCACACCCCAAAGCACCTTCAATCATGGCACAAACATGTTGCACGAATTACTCCTTCCTATCCTTTCTGAAGTGATCTCTTTTCTAAAAGACAACAATAGTTAACCGCGACAAACTCAAAGTTGAGTTATTTAAATGTATAACTTTCAGTTTTCTTTCCTATTTTTTTAGAATCAAATAAACCGCATACAAATAATGTCATTTTTTTCTTTGATCAAGTGTCAAAAGTTTGTAATAAAAAAAAAAGTGAGATAACAATATAAGTAGCATTTTAATGGACTAACAAATTTTTATTAAGTTTCAAAATTATTATTTGTAATTTAGAAACTAAATAAATTACCAAAATTAAAAATAAAATTAACCTAAACATAAACATGAGATGCTTTTGTTTAGCATTTGGGGAAAATTCCTTCCTCTGGAAACTTTCTCCAATCATCTAACAAATTACTTGTATATTTTTTTATACATTTCTCTTCTAATATAGACAATTTTTCAAAAAAAAAAAAATCAATATCCTTTGCTCAACAATTTTTTCCAATCACTAACCAAACAAAGCCTTACTAAAGGTTTCACCATTTCAATATAGATTAGAAGTCTACTAATTAGTAATGACTCATTTTTTTTCAAGTCAACTAAGAACTCGATGTATTATACAAAAATAACTATAAGGATTTATGTATAATTTTCTTTTGAAAAATAAAATATTTCAAATCAAAACAGATTGTTTAGGAAAAAAATATTTGTATTATTATTATTTATTTATTCTAAAAGATGGTCGAAGCAATTAAATTTGGAAGAAGAAAGAAAAAAGAAAGATAACATCAATTAGACAATATAACAAATATCTAAAAACAAAAACAAAATCAACACATATAAATTATCAGAAAAATGAAATGGTCGAAGTATTAGTGAGAGCAGTAACTCTTGGACTGATTCTGTTTTTTTTTTCTTTTTAATTAAATTTGTTGGGAAGGGGAGGGTATAAAATCTAGAGGCAATGTATTTTGAAGACGGAGATTATAACTCGAAATGATGTAGGAATCAACCCAAAAGGCATCGTGTTATAAAGATAATTTCTCTAAGCTATTGATTCTTTTAGGATCAATCTTCTTCTTGAGTTTTTGGTGAAACTAGGTTTGATGGAGAATTATTAGGGTTCTCATTAATCAAGGGGCCCTTTATATAGGGTACCAATTACACAGTTCCATAATTACATAAGGCTAAATACCTTAATTACCCTCATCAATAACTCATTGACGAATGCACACTAATTGTGTTTTTCCTTCAACACTCCCCCTTGTGCCAAATCAAATGGTGAAATTGTGTTTCATTGTTGCCTCGTTAAAACCTTGTCAAGTAACAAAACCCAGTGGAAAAAAATAAAACTTGGTCTAAGGAAAAAGAGTACAACACACCTATGTTGAAACTCTCCCTAAAGTGTACACCCTTCTCTGATATGTACATCTATCAAGAGAACTTTGAAAGTCTCAACTTCCTCAATTTACGTGATTCTTGAGAAAGTGCATAATTGTTGGTTGTAGAATAGTTGTGGTTATATTACTCATATTATCACATTTTCTTCAGTGATAGAGTTCAAGCCACTATCGTCAGATATATGAATGATCATAACATTTATCGTAGATACTCACAAACTACTACATGTATAATAATGATCTCTTTACATGGATCAAATGAGTAACCAACATCAACGATACTATTTGGTGTTTCATAGTAGGAAGTAAACTCAACATTTTCTATAGGGATTACAAGACCATCTGCAGTCCCAATTATATTTATGAATGGGAAAAATAAACTCGCGTCAATGGTTTCTTTTAGGTATCAAATTACATTTTGATTCCATTCCAGTGACATTGCGCTTTTTTGAGTTAAATCAAGATAACAATTTTGAGAAAGTAATATTTGGTCAAGTGTATTAGTAATGGTACGATAATGCGCATATTGTACGTAGGTAGAGAATTTCAGCTCCCACCAGTTCTTCTTCATTCTATTGACGAAATTGATATTTTCTTATATCTATCCCGAGCCTTTTCTTCCACCTCTCCTCTCTTCAATCCTCGATCAAACTTGCGTTCCCCAGGCGCCCTTGCTAAGCCAAAGACTTTCCCCTCCTAAAGAGCTAATGGTTTATGTCGGTCTAGCCGCTTCACTTTGACCAATCATAGGATTGCTAAAATATTGCACTTATGCATATTTGATTGCCTGATCATCTTTTGGATATATGCAAACTGTATAATTTAGTATTCTACAAACTCGGTTTTAGTTTAAAGCCTTAACATGACCGAGTTTTCCCATGATGCATTATCTCAAATTAAGAATTTCAAATAACTAGCGATATCTCTTATTTAATTAAGAGTGGACGTTATGTTCCTTTCATCGACATATACAATTATAATCGCAAATTTGAAACTTATAAATACGCAAGGGCATAGATTATCTTTTCCCAATCAAATAGTCACTTAAACGGTTATACCACATCCGTCTGGATTATTTTAATCCATAAAGTGAGTGTTTCAATTTAATTACAAATGCACTCCGTGGCTTAGAGTCACTTGCCTTGGCAATGAAAGGCCAGCAAGCACTTTCGTATATATCTCTAGATCATGATCACCATAGAGATATGATGTAGCCATTGGTATAAGCTGCATTCTCAGTTCTTTGGAATTAGAACATCTATTATGAGAGAGTACATATCCTCATAGTCAGTTCCAGGGTGTTTTGAGAAACTTTGTGCTTCAGGTTTAGATTTGCATCTCATGGCTTTATTTTTCTCATTACGCTTTCTGACAAAACTTTGTTTATGTCCTACAGGCTTTACACTTGGTGAGGTTGGCACTACAAAACCAAATACCTACCTTGTGGCCAGTGAATTCAGTTCTACTTGGATTGATTATTTACATTTAGGTCAATTTGCTCTATATTGATACTTCAATAGAGTGTAGTCCGATACTATTGTGCTCTATGATTCTTTGAGCAACAATGTATATATCATCAATGTGTATGAAAAGTCTTTCCATCAACTTATATAAACTCTCATTGTACATTGAGATTTCTTTATTCTCTGGAATCATATTAAACTTCGGAGCGTCCTCCAGTAATGATTCATGGACATAAGTATAATCAGAGATAATCTCATAAGAGTCATTATTTTCATTGATGATCAATTAGAGTTGTGCCATACATGCCCTCTTATTCCTTGGACGACTATTGATCGAACCAAGTGACCTCCCCCTGTTCCTTTTGGGAGTCACGACCTCAACCACACCTCCACTAAGTATGGTTGCAATGTCTTAATCTGTGACATTGTGCCCTTCACTGGGACTTTTAACCTTGCAGACACATTTTCAGCTTGTATATATATGATCTCGTCACTTTAGAAATTGAGTCTTCTATACTTTGAAGATCAATTATTCACTTTACTTTTCTTTCACGTTACATTGTGAAATGNTATATATATGATCTCGTCACTTTAGAAATTGAGTCTTCTATACTTTGAAGATCAATTATTCACTTTACTTTTCTTTCACGTTACATTGTGAAATGCGGGGATCATAATGAGACATAATATGAAAATATTCCTGTCGTTCCATTAGAAAATACTTTTTCTTATTTCTCCCTAACGACGGGAAGACTATCTCATTAGAGTGACAAATTTGCTAATTTAGCAATAAAGAGATCGTCTATCAAAGGTTTAAAATAGCGGATGACTATTGGAGATTCATATCCAACATAAATATTTAATTGTCTTTAGAAACCCATATAAATGTGTTGTGGGGGTGCAATAGGCACATATACTGCGTAACCAAATATGCGTAGATATGAATTATCAGGCTTATATCCAGTTACCAACTGGTACGCAAAATATTTGGTTAGTAGGGGTTCATAAACGAATAAGTAAGAGTTGTGTGCAATATTGCATAACCCTGTGCAAAGACAAATAAGTACGCATGAATATTGTCTTAATCACCATCTATATTCTTTTTGACGATGTCTTCTTTGAGATCTTATTATATATGCACATTAGGGTACAAGATCCAGTACATCGGTCTTTATTAAAATGCATTAGTTATCAAGTACTTTTGATGTAAACTCTCTAGCATTATAAGTTTGGGTGTTTGATAAGGGTGGTGAGTCCTCAATCATAATAAATGTGCTAGAAGTTTTGCAAATGCAACATTTCTATGGATAATACGTGCCGAAGCATCGACCAAAACTATGAAATACTTAAATTATCCGCATTTTGAATGGTTATGTCCATATGTATCACCTTGGATTCTTTGTAAGAGAGGAATATTTTGCTTTGTATTTATAGCAGGAAGGTCTCGATCTTGTTTTTGCTAAAGAGCAGGCTTTGCAAAACGAGTGATGTGCCTTTGAGATAGATATTGAGGCGGGGTGAGATGTAGGTAATGCATCTTGTGCTTCGGAAGTTATTAGCTGCACTTGTGCAGCAGTAGTACCAACATTAGGCAGTGCATCGCATTTATATCCCACTTTATGAGTCACTCGAAAGAAAGGATGTCCGTGTGAGTTTTTCAAAAATACGGATCATCATGTCATGACCAGGATGTCCAAGATGGTCATGCCAAAGCCTATATGAGTCAGTGTCACATAATTCGTTATTGGTGACGGCATAAGATTCAATAATCCGTATAGTAGTGAGGTATAACCCACTAGATTGACTCATTAGTTTCTTTAAGATGTGTTTTCTTCCACATTCATTAGAGGTAATATATAAAAGTATATATTCATTTCCATTCTCACAGTGAGTTTCCAAGTGATAGCCGTTGGCACGGATATCTTTAAAACTCAACAAGGTTCGATTTGCTCTAGGTGCATATACAGCTTCTGTGACTGTTATCATTGTGCCATTAGGCATCAAGAACTTGGCAGTACCTCGCCCTTTGAATAGTTGAGATGTCCCAATCATCGTAGTCACAGATGAGTTGTAAGGAATTAAATCAATAAATAATTATCTATTCCTTAAAACTGTGTGAGTAGTCCCACTATCAGCTGAGCACACTATTTTGCCGCGCGGGATTCCTTGTAAAAGTGGTGATAGTGTCATGAAAAGAGTTAGAGGAATTTCTCTAATTCATTGGAGTGTTGTGGACGATCTAGAACGATATACTTCTCATTCGAATATGTAGCTCTATGCGTAAGATGTATTTATGCACATCTTATTGTTGTATTTGAACCAACCACATAGTTTCTTAAATAATAAAGTCGAATACATTCAATACTTTAGAATGAAATTTGAAATTATGAATAATTCAATCAAATAAATGTCTTGTCCAATGTAAATCTAATTCAAAAAAATACCAAACTCTATATTCTCAATAAAATGAGGCAATCATGCATTCACAAATATCTTGAAATATAAGTAAATAGATGAAGTAGATCACTCAAAATGAGGAACATCAAGTGACTGAGCAAGGTTCTTATTGCCATTGAAGTCCGCAATCGTGAGGTTGACATCAACGTCAAGATCTCCATTTTCCACATAGTGAGTCTCTTGTTCTTTAGACTCTCTAAGTTTCTTGTAGGTGGCTTCCACCTTATCACTTGCATGACAGTTTTTGTACTAATGCCCAGTGTCACCACATCTATAGTAAGGTTCATTCCCAACTCTCTCTCATTTCTTTGAGAGGTTCTCGTGTGGTGCTTTGGTTTTATAACCACCAGGCCCAATATTACCATGGCCACTTGGGGCGCTACCACCATCTTTGCGCCATACATGGGGAGAGTCTCCACGGCCCTTACCACGGCCTCTACTGCGGCCCCCATGGCCCCTGCCTTGTGGTGCATAATTACCACTTTGAGGGGGAATAACACGTCCAGTCCCCTTTGCTTTGAGGTTCTTTCCACTATTCGCTTGACCATAATTAGTTTCGAGAATTTTCTTTATCCCGGCAGGTCTAGCATTATTGTTCAAAAGAACCTGATCATGCCTCTCAGCTACTTGCAGTTTATTAATCAACTTATTAAAAGTTGTAATCCTTTTATTATCATACTCGAGCCTATACTGGTTCGCTAGTATAAGTGCTGAAGTAGGAAAAGTGGATAGAGTTTTTTGTATCATATCATCTTCCGTGATTTGCTTTCCACAGAAGGTAAGACGTGCTTTTAAGCGCAACATGTCCTTGTTGAAGTCATTGACCCTCTTATAGTCAAGTAAGCGGATTTCATTCCACTGAACGGTTAGTTCTGGATGCAAAGTGTCATGTATGTTTCGAAAACGTCCCTTGAGGGCATCCCACAGTTCTTTGGGTGCTTCAACTGAAGGTACTCCCAGCGTAAGCTTGGGTCAATATGACGCCGCAAAAACATTAGGGCATCGACTTTAATTTTATCAGACGGTTCTTTGTCTGTTGGATCGGTGGATGGTATGATCGTGGATGTGAAATCCTTTCCCATGAAAGTAGTTTCCACATCAGAAACCCAACGATGGTACTCAATTCCTTCTGAATCCAATATTTTAAATTCGGGACGAGGGGGTTCAACCATCTTATAAAACAAGATTGGAGATATTTGAATTACGTAATTGTAATGATTTACATTTTTCCTTTCAAGAACATGAATTAGATTATAAAATCGTTTTTCAAATCTGGTTAAGTGCAATCCTTTTTATTATTATTATTATTATTATTATTATTATTATTATTATTATTATTATTATTATTATTATTATTATTATTTTATTATGTTTTCAACAAAAGCACAGAACCAAGCGAAACCAAAAAAAAAGTTCACAGAATAATACGTAGAAATAATTAAAGCAGATTTAACAGTGCACAGAACAGAATAAATTAAAACACAGAAACGCATAGCAGAATTAACAGAAGCAACATCTCATATCAGAATTAACAGAAGCAAAAGCAGCAGCCAATCCAGAACCAAAAGAGCAGAATTAATAGAAGCAAAAGCAGCAGCCAATCCAGAACCAGAAGTATTATACGTATGTATATTAACAGAAGCAAAAGCAGCAAATAATATATATATATACTAACTCCAGTCCTGA
>BMAC01000028.1:1972812-1985277 GCA_014905375.1 Phtheirospermum japonicum | reverse complement strand
TATAATATATACGCCAGCAGCACAGAAAAAAAAATATATATGAATTGATAATTATCAATTAATTAATAATTAAGGATTGAAGGTACCTTATAAAACAATTTGTTTTAGCCGATTGTATCTTCGAGAATTCAAGTTTGTTTTGGCCGATTGTATCTTCGAGAATTCAAGAGCAGTCTCGTGCTGATAACGTGTAAAAGTAGAAGAAGAAAAGTGTAAAAGTAAAGCAGAAAAGGTACGAGACAGAAGAGAGACGGAGAATGATTAGGGTTCTCATTAATCAAGGGGCCCTTTATATAGGGTACCAATTACACAGTTCCATAATTATATAAGGCTAAAGAATACCTTAATTACCCTCATCAATAACTCATTGACGAAGGCACATTAATTGTGTTTTTCCTTCAACATATAAGGATTTATGTATAATTTTCTTTTGAAAAATAAAATATTACAAATCAAAACAGATTGTTTAGGAAAAAAAAACATTTGTATTATTATTATTTATTTATTCTAAAAGATGGTCGAAGCAATTAAAATTGGAAGAAGAAATAAAAAAGAAAGATAACATCAATTAGACAATATAACAAATATCTAAAAACAAAAAAAAAATCAACACATATAAATTATCAGAAAAACAAAATGGTCGAAGTATTAGTGAGAGCAGTAACTCCTAGACTGATTCTGTTTTTTTTATTATTATTAAATATGTTGGGAAGGGGAGGGTATAAAATCTAGAGGCAATGTATTTTGAAGACGGAGATTATAACTCGAAATGATGTAGGAATCAACCCAAAAGGCATTGTGTTATAAAGATAATTTTTCTAAGCTATTGATTCTTTTAGGATCAATCTTCTTCTTGAGTTTTTGGCGAAACTAGGTTTGATGGGCTTGCGATGGGTAGTCAACGTAAGCTTATTCCTTAATTTCCACGTATGTTTTGACGCCGGAAATTAAATTAGTCAATGTGCGGCTCATGTGGTAATTTTTGGCCATAAATTGAAAAATGGAGATAAATTGTCCTCAATATGCAATAGAAATTACTCAGTGGACCATGTTTGCTACACCCTCAAATTAGTGGATAAATTTTGTTAGGAATATAAAGTTAGTCAACCAATTTCACAATATTGCCTATGATAAATTCAAATCGATTGGTTACCAAGAATATGGGGTACTAACCTCAAATAGAGATCAGCGACCTGAAATATGTTCCAAATATGTCACAACGATCTGCTAAACCCTTGAATGATACTCCTGGAGACCTAGCTGGTCCTGCAAAACAGCGCCTCGGACGGTTCGGATTTCGAGCCCGTCTAGGCCCTCCGATGCTTAAGTCAAAAGCAAGTTACAACTCAACTCAAAACACTCACACTATGATTAAAGCGAGATAAAAGCACAATCAACTTAGTCCATAAAGAGAGGTATGCACATCCTTTTATAGGGATAAGAGAAGTGCCCCCGGTCTAGGTTACCTTCTCCCACCACAATTCCATAAATACCATGACACTACAACCGACTCAGAATTAGGATTTCTTCTATATGTTAAGTTCTCATAAACAATAAATCTCTTAGCGTAATAGGCCTGGGCCCATTATTCTTTCCATATGGTCCGACCAGGACTCCATACACTATTCATATTAAGCCCACAGGCTTGATGTTCACAAAGCCCATAACCGAGCTCAAACACTTCACAAAACATAAGAGGTCGCGATCCTATATGAGAACTCATCCTCATACTCTAGGTCGCTACTCCATAGACCAATTCGCCCACTTTCCCCAAGAGACCACTCAGCTCGCTCACCTCCCAGAAGAACACCCTTTCCGGGGAATGAGGTTGCTTACCACAAATACCCTCATATATCAAGTAATATCACGTATGGACATTTTGGTCCGCATCAGCTAGTCCCCCATGTTCTAGCTGATCGAGGCACGAAATCAGGTAGGACATGTAAAAACAGAATCAAAAGAGCACAACAACCACTAAAAACAACAATAAAACATAAACACATAAATAAATCACTATACCACTTTACCAAACCGTATTTCAGAATTTCACAGCTCGACAAACCGAGCTATAATACCAATCTTCCCACTGTAAATCACTAAGTATACCTGCGACCTGCAGAAATACAGCTCGCTAAGCTCGCTTCTTTTAAGATAGAATGATCACCTCGCGAGGGACGACCTGCAAGTCCCCAACTGTACATATAACGACCTAAAACCACACTACTGTTATCTTCCGACCTGAAATCATATTCAGACTCAATAATTCTCAAAAATGCAATCATAAACAGCCCCAAAAGTCAAAACACGCCTTCCCTTATACATCCAATCTCATTTAAGTTTCATTAAATGCAGTCTGACACCGTGTCAGGCACGTGTCACTCCCCACTTTCTCGTAGTATAATAAACATGGTGGGCCCAAAACAAAAGGCCCAAAACATTCCTCAAACAAACCCTACCAACTCCTGCTCCATTCTGTCCCATCAGTTTTCCACCGCCCAATACATAAAAATCATTTCGTCTTCTTCATTTCCCACTTTACACAATTATAAGCAAAAACAACCATTTTCCTTCTGCAAAAAAGCTTGTCAACCAGCGAGCGTTCAGAAATTTATCAACAGCGCACCATTCTACACCGACCTCCAGCTCTCCGAAAATGTGCAAGTCCCCAGATCTCTCCTCTATTATAATATTTTAATCTCACTGTTAGAAATATAATTGCATCTGCTGAGATACTGTTGTTCTGTGTTATCCCTTCCCTGGTATTGTTTGATTTACGATGAATTTAGCATCCTCGAACACCAACTCCCAAAACTCAAGCCTTTCCCCTGATTCAAACCCTACTGAAAACCCCTATCTTTTTAAGAGAAGACGAAAACAGATAGATTCACCCCCTCCCGGCCTTCGCGATGAGCTAGAGGGCGACGTTAGTTGGTCAGAATTAGAAGCTGAAACTAGGGTTCATATGGATGCCCAGGCTTCTCAAGAAAACATTTCTGAAGATCCTCCCACTGTCCCTCTAGCCTAGGGGTGTCAATCGTGTTGTGTTTCGTGTTCACGGGTCGTGTTGAGACGCAGGTATTACACGGTTGACACGAACACGAACACGAATAATTATTCATGTCAAAATACACGACACGAACACGAACATGTTTATTAAACGGGTAACCCGACACGACACAAAAAACCTATATAAGAAAAAAAATCCAATTACTACTTGGTAAGAAAATATTTATAAAAAAAAAAGATAACATGAAAATAACACGATCTTTTTATTCTTTTGTTCGAAAGAAGTCCGAGCACCAAATTAAATTACATACCGAACTAGAAATCAAAACTAATCCTATTTACAAGAGATAGTTTATTAAATTACTATTATACCATTAAATTTAAATGGGTTAAATAGGTCAATCGGGTTGACACGTGGGTCAACCCGACCTGACCTATTTGTTTCGCGTGTTATTCGTGTCCGACACGAATAACACGCGAACCCGCGAAGGGTCATACCTGTACATGCTAAATTCGTGTTCGGTTCGTGTCGGGTTATCGTGTCGTGTCGGAAATTGCCACCCCTACTCTAGCCCTTGCGGTCATACTAGAGGGTATTCCCGTAATTAAACACACAAACCCACAACCTTGCGAGCATTTTATAGAAAACCCGGTGACCATATCTCCCAACATAAAAGCCACCGACCTACCGCCCTCAACCTTCATATCCAAAGAAACCAAAGACAGTTATTGGCTTCTTCCCGACCCGGAAAAACTTGAAGAATTTAAACCCGTCCTTAACCTTCCCCAGACCGCAGAGATGGTCCTGCTCGACCTCCTTCATTTGGACCCCCTAAAACCTCCCCCCAATCATATTACCTTTTTTGACGCATTACTGAGGGCAGGCCTCAGATTTCCTCCTCATCCTTTTTATATCCACACCGCCCTTCTGTACAAAATACCCCTCCTTCAACTGACACCTAACTCCATGAAATACTTAGCGAGCTACATCATATTATGTAAATATTATAACACAAAACTCGATCCAGATTTCTTCCATTTTTGTTTCTAAATAAAATACCAAAGTCATTCATTCTACCTCTCTGCTCGCACTGGGAAAGCTCGCTTGTTAGTGAATCCTCCCAATAAAGTGCCCGAGTGGAAGAAAAACTTTTTCTTTATTCACAACACTGAAGAATGGCCCTTCCCTACCGAGCTACAATACCATACTCCAAAACAATCTCCTATTCCCAGCCCCAAACACCTTCCCTCTCTACTCTGATCAGCTCGCGGAATGGAGCAAGCGTCCATTTGACGTGATGGTGCTTACAAGCCGGTCCGATGTGTTCCGGTATGTGGGTATCGACTCTTGTGCTGCGTCACGCGCCGAGGGACCAAGAAACAATCCTCTCCCCAGCCCGCAGCTACCCCCGTGCCTCCTCCAGCCAATGTAAATGAGGCATTGCATTAGACTTTCGGAACTTATGACGACGTGGAGGAGATCCCAATAATAAAGAGATATCAATCAAAGGGAAAACGCCCATTGAAACCAGCGGCCAGGAGTCCCAGCTCTCCTGAGCCAAAACATCGCCGCCTCCAAAAGACTCATGCTGCTACTTCTACCAGCTCGCTTGATCTAAGCAAAGGATTAGCTAAATGTGAGACTGCCAAAGAAATCCAAGCCTTCCTCAAGGAGCACGTATACAAACAGGTAAACTCCCAAAACTCTTCCTTTTAACATAACCCCAATTGCAAATTTCTTACAAGGTATTACGGTACAGCTGAATCCCCTGATTTCCAAACTTTCTGAGGAGCTAATGTCCTGGTCCGCGGAGAGTGAGCTCCAGAAAACATGCGATGAGATGACTGCCTAGACCGAACAACAAACGCGGCAACTATCGCTAACTTAAGGGGAGCTGTATGGCGCAATCAAGCTGTTGAAGGCTCGTGAGGAGGAAATAGCGATCTTGAAGAGTCAGGTAAACAGCTTGAAGGATGAGGCGGCTCGCACAGGCAACGAGCTAAAGAACACACAAAAACAGGCTGAGGAGCTCACACTGCAAAATCAGAAGCTCCAGGAGTAGGTAGAGACAGCTCGCGAAGAGGGTGTGTGAAGGTCGGCGGACCTTCCTCACAAGTGCGGTTGGCAGGAAGTTCATCGATGCCTAGAAACAAGAGTTGGTGGAGGCTTACGAGAAGTCCTCCATCTACTTCGGTACAATGGCTGCCGGTGCTCAGAAGTGGCTCTTTATAGCTGCCGGCATGATCAAAGAGGAGATTGCCGCGCTGAACGTCTCATACATCCCCGACGTCCTAGCCCTCATTAACAAACAAACCCCCTTCAGCAGCTTTAAAGGCGATTGGACACAGCCGATCGATGCGAAGTGGTGGTTATCATGCCAAAATTGAGCAGTCTTATCAATCGGGATGTACTCCGAGCTAGAAACACCATTGGATGACCTGCTCCCCGAGTCTGAGCCCAGCACTAAAAATCCCCCAGCTGCTACCTCTGTTATCGAAAAAACTGCCTGAAACACTTATATTTATTTCTGCTTGCAACCTGTATAAACAATTTACTATTCCTGTAAATACTTTCATTTATGTTCACTATCTGCATAGCTCGTTAATACATATAACCCTGCAATAAAAAATCAAAAAAACAACAGACCATATACAAAATAAATTTTTAGGCCGCGCAAAATTACAACCAGCCACATTCCTTCCCATGAGATCACCAGATCCCCAAAACACTCAAACTACAAACCATTAACAACTCCATTAAAAACATATTAGCTCGCATGGAAAACAACCATACATAAGAACACGTAAGTCAAGTATATCACTTCCAATCACAAATAAAACATCATAACAACTTAATCCTAGAGAATCAAAATAGCTCGCGCAACTTTATTTATTATATATCACGAAAATCACCCAACTTCCAAAACACAAACTCTATGCGGGAGAAGTGCCCTCCGGTCCAGAGTTACCTCCTTCCGCCACAAAAACACAACTTCTTAATACGACCTCTCATCACAAACTTCCCATCACCAACTCTTGTGCGGGAGAAGTGCCCTCCGGTCCAGAGTTACCTTCTCCCACCACAAAAACACATCTTCTCAATACTACTTCACATCACAACTTCTCATCAGTAACTCTTGTGCGGGAGAAGTTCCCTCTAGTCCAAAGTTACCTTCTCCCGCCAGAGCAACATAACATCTCACACTTTCACATCGCAACTAACTCTTGTGTGGGAGAAGTGCCCTCCGGTCCAGAGTTACCTTCTCTCGCCACAGCAACACAACGTCTCACACTTTCACATCGCAACTAACTCTTGTGCGGGAGAAGTGCCCTCCGGTCCAGAGTTACCTTCTCCCACCACAAAACACCCTAACCCGCCCTCTAGGCATAATACTTTTTCAAGTGACACACATTCCAGCTTCTGGGCAAGACTTTCCCAACTGCATCCTCAAGTATATACGTGCCTCCTCGCAACACTTTCACTATCTTGAATGGCCCAACCCAGCTCGGTTCCAACTTCTTAGTCATCCGCAATGCATCAGCTCGCCTCCATACCAGGTCACTGACCTGAAACAACGATGCTTGACTCATTTATTGAAAGCAGATTGTATCTTTTGTTTATAACACTCAACCCGAGCTGCCGCTCTATCTCGTATTTTATCAATCGTTTCAATCGCTCCCCGAGCTAATCTCTCATTCTCTTCCACATTAAATGTTGTCAACCGCTGTGAGCCTCCCACTATCTCTGCTGGAATAACCGCGTCCATTCCATACACCAAACTGAACGGCGACTCTCCCGTGGAGGTTCGGGGAGTTGTTCGATAGGCCCACAGGACTAATGCGAGCTCCTCTTCCCAAAGACCGCCTGTTTTCTCCAATCGCAGCTTAAGTCCCTGTACAATTATACAATTAGTAACCTCCACTTGGCCATTAGTTTGGGGGTGTGCCACAGAAGCGAATCGTTGCTTCATCCCCATCTCCTTGCACCACTTTCGAATTTTTTTCCATTAAACTGGGTTCCATTGTCAGACACCAACACTCGCGGTACACCAAACCTGAAAAATATATTATTAAAAACAAAATCTATCATATGCTGCTCGCTTATCCCTGTAACTGTTTTGGCTTCCACCCACTTTGTAAAATAATCAATCGCCACCACTAAATTCTCCTTGTTGCCCGGGGTCTTTGGAAAAGGACCCACAATATCAATCCCCCACTGAGCAAACAGGAACGGCGATCTCATAACCATCATCTCTTCAGTCGGTATGTGAATAACCGGAGCATGCATTTGACAGTTTTTACACGTTTGCAACAGCTCGCTAGCCATAGCCTTCACTCCTGGCCAAAAGAAACCAGCCTGCAACGTTATGCCCACTAGCGCCTTTTCCTTCGCATGATCGCCACAATATCCTTCATGTATTTCCTTTAACACTTCTAATCCTCGCTCTTTAGCCAAACACTTCAGGAAAGGTCCAAAGCGCGACCTCTTATATAATTCTTCATTTATTACACAAAAACGAGCTGTCATTCTAGCTTCCTTTGTTGTCAATCTCTCTGCACCTTCCTTCGCTTTGCCCAGGACATCCCAGACAGGTGTACGCCAATCATCTTTCACCTCGAGATCCATAACCTCTTTCCCTTTCTCCACGCTACTATGGCCCAACTCCATCAATGTGACTTTCCGAGTATCACAAGTCCCCAATGCTCCTGCTATCCGAGCGAGCTGATCCGCCCGAGTGTTCTCAGCTCGCGGTAAGTGCTCCAGTTTAAAATCCTCAAAATGTGTTGCCTCTTCACGTAATTTATTCAAATACACTGTCCTTGTATGCCCCAACTTTCGTGCTCCCAGGTCGTTTGCCATCTTGATACCCTGCAACACAACTTCGTATTCGGCCTCATTATTGGATGCTTTATATCCCAACTTGATTGCGAACTCCAGATTTTCCCCTTCCGGGCTGGTTAACACAATACCCAACCCCGCTCCCGACACCATAGTTGAGCCATCAGTGTACAAAGTCTACGCTCTTACCTCCTCGTCCACACCAGCTGGTCGTGCCATCTCTTGTAAAAAAATCCGCTAACACTTGCGCCTTGATAGCCACCCTTGGCTCATAAACCACATCGTACTCACTCAACTCTTCCGCCCACTTCACCAATCTCCCAGATACGTTTGGGTTACTCAAAACCTGCTTAAGAGCTAAGTTAGTACGCACCTTCACTCTGTGGCTCAAAAGATATGGTCGCAGTTTCCTTGCTGTACAAATCAATGCAAAACCTCCTTTCTCTAGTTCGGAATATTTTAACTCAGCTCCTCGTAACATCCTACTAATGTAATAATAGGCCTTTGCGTCCCTACATATTCTCGGATTAACACCGAGCTCACTGCGACCTCTCCCACCGATACGTATAGGAATAGGTCCTCTCCATGCATTGGCTTAGTCAACAGTAGTATCTCAGCCAAGTACTTCTTTAACTCCTCAAACGCATCCGCAACTTCTTTCGTCCACTCAAACTTGGAACCTTTCCGAAGTGCCCTAAAATATGGGACACCTCTCTCTGCCGACCTGGAAATGAAACGACTAAGACCTGCAATCCGACCTGTAAGCACCTGCACATCACGCACTGTGCGAGGGTGTGGCATCTCTAAAATAGCTCGCACCTTCTCTAGGTTAACTTCAATTCCTCTCTCTGTCACCATATAACCCAAAAACTTCTCAGGCCGCACACTAAACGCACACTTCTTTGGATTGAGCTTCATCCCGTACTATCTCAATATAAAAAATGTCTTCCTCAAATCTTCCACATGGGATTCTGCTTTCTTGCTCTTAACCAGCATATCGTCAATATAAACCTCCATGGTGGACCCCAACAAGTCTGTAAACATACGATCCACCAACCTCTGATAAGTCGCTCCAGCATTCTTCAAGCCAAAGGGCATGGACACAAAATAATAGGTCCCCGTAGAAGTTACAAAACTCACTTTGGGCTGATCTTCTTTTGCAAGAGGTATTTAGTGATACTCTTGCGAAGCGTCCATCATGATCAACAGTTCGCATCCCGATGTTGAATCCACCAACTGATCAATTTGTGGCAAAGGGTAATGATCCTTCGGGTAAGCTTTATTCAGATCACGAAAATCCACACACATCCTCCACTTTTGTGCCAGATTTGGCACCATCACAACATTAGACAAATATTCAGGGAATTGAACCTCTCTTATATGACCTGCTTTCAGCAATTTTTGTACTTCTTCTTCAATCACCTTATCCAGCTCTGGCCCAAAATACCTCCTCTTTTGCTTCACTGACCTTGCCTCTGGATCCGCATTTAAATGATGTTGTGCGACCTCCGGGGACACCCCTATTAACTCTTCATCCCCAAATGCAAATACATCTCGAAAGTCTCTTAATAACCTCATCATCTCGTCTCTCAACTCTCCAGGTATTAAGGTCCCCACCCTCGTAGTATACTCTGGGCGACCTTCCTCTAGCGAGACTTCCATCAGTTCCTCATTCGGTTGAACAAAATTCTCCTGTTCCTTCATTTTCTTTGCACTAAGCACTCCCTCCGGCCGATCATCATCCCTTTCGCGTTTATTCTCCATTAACCTTTTCCTGACCGTCATCTGATAGCACGATCTTGTGACCTGTTGTTCTGCAATAACTTCCCCTACTCTGTCACCCACAAGATACTTAATACTCATATGGTTGGTCGACGTTACCGCCTGGAATGCGTTGAGGGAAGGTCGGCCCAATATAGCGTTATAAGCCAACCTTCCTCGAATTATCAAAACTTTAAGCTCTTCTCCACTCGAAATTCAATCTTTTCCCAATGTTACTGTCAGCATCAGCTCTCCTTCGGTATTCACCTGTGCCCCATTAAACTCATATATGGGTGTATTAACAGGTCCCACCTTTCTTTCCGATTCCATCTGCTCAAGACAATCTGTGTATATGATATTTACTAAGCTCCTATTATCCACAAAGATTTTGCCGACGTCGTACCCTGCCACCTCGGCCTCAATGACCAGTGCGTCATTATGATCCTCCTGTAGCCCGCGTCGATCGTTAGGACCAAAAGAGATGACTGGCCCTATCATCTGAGATTGCCGACTCACACTAGCGACCTCCCATGTTCCTGAGCGGGCTGACCTAACATGCTTCCTATGTGCATTGTTGGTATCTCCGTCAGTGGGTCCGCCCGAGATCATGTTTATCCTTCCCTTATTTCTTTGTGGACCATTGTGTCCTTGATTCCCTTGTTGTGTTCGTCTCGCGACCTGATCCTGAGGTGGATCTCTCGGTGGAGGTGGAGGCAATGGTCGCCCCTGCTCCTTTGGTTCTCTATCCTTATAAATCACTTCCTTCAGATGCCCAGCCCTTATAAGCCTCTCTATCTCCTCTTTGAGATGCCTGCAACTTTCAGTAAAATGTCCATAATTGTTATGAAATAAACAGAAAGAGTTAGTCTTGGGATGAGTAGGAATTGGCGTGCGATCTTCTGGCCACTTTATAGAATTAGGTACCAAACGCTCCATAATGGTAAACACGTTTGCCTGCGGGTAGGCCAGCGGTGTAAAATCTTCACTTCTATAATTTCGCACACTCGTCTCCTGTTTTTCGCTAACCGCCGCACTTGTGGCCAAGAGCCCGCGTACTATCCTCCTGGGCTCTCTTCCCGATTCCCTTCTAGACTCATTCCCTCTCATATCCACGACCTCTCTGCCAAAACGCGCTCGATGTTCTTCCTCAGCTTCCTCTACCTGTATATATTTATGGCATCTCGCCAAAACTTCATCATATGTCCGCGCCTCCTTCTTGACCAAGGATTTACACAAGTCCTCCCTTCTTAATCCTTGGTGTAGAGCCCCAGCCTTTATCTCATTAGTAGCAACAGGTACCTCCAGAGTGGCGCTGGTAACCTGTTAACATATTGTTTCAATGTTTCATTAGGTTGGTGTACCATAGTAAAAAGCGACTGTGCTGTCTTCGCACTCTGCTTCACGCTAGAAAATTGCTTCAGAAAATCAGCTCGCAACACCTGATAACTGGTAATTTTTCCCCGCGGCAACTGACAAAACCAATCTTGTGCGATTCCCCTCAAAGTGGATACAAAGGCTCGACATGCCACAACATCCGTGTAATTGTGTATCATCCTCGCATTCTCGAAGAGCTGCAAATGCTCAACTGGATCCGTCGTTCCCCGATATTGAAATTCCAGCGCCTTATACCCCTTAGGCACTACGGCCTATAACATATCATCTGAGAAGGGGTGTCCTTCATCTCCGTCGATTTTCTATCCATCTATCCGCTTTTGTAATTTCAGCATGGCCTCCTGCAAATATCTAAAGGCCCTATTCCCTGGCCCCACTTCATTCTCACCATTCCCTTCCTTATACCCACTACGACTCTTTCGGGTTTTATCTCGAGATTCTCCATCTGTACTTGAGGTATGGGTTCCGCTTTCACTAGTATGCTTTCCGTGTCGACGACCTCTGTGCCTGTAATGGCTCCGCTTCACCTTCACTCCCTTCCCTCTTCGCTTATGAGTATTGGAATCTATGGATGAGGTAGAACTGGCAGTGTCCTCATACTTTCGCTTACTCCGACCTCTCCTTCCTGGAGAAGGTCTCTTAGACAGAGACCTCTCGTTTTGTTTTGCCTTTCTGGCTGCCGACCCCTCTTCTTGCTCGCTGTCTGGTCCAGCACCCTTCTCTTTCAGAGTACCCAGCTCGCCTGCCAGGTACTTGTTCAACTCTTCCATCCTCTCCAAAGGTACGAAATCCATAAGCCCCTCTATGAATCCTTTGTTAATTTGGCAGGGCTTATCCTTGGGCATATCCTTCTATTCTTTTGTTCCTATGTGAATCGTTTTTTGCGCTACCACCTCCGGCGTCTTTGCCTCCAAATCTTCTGCCAGTCCTTTCCCGTCACGCCACTTTGGAGAGGGCAGCGGTGTGCTACCAATACCCTGAATTGCTGGGTCCGCCTGAGAAGGCGTTCGCCCGTCTTTTGTAACATCCTGCTCATTGATGTCCGCCTCTCTATTCTTCTTCTTTTGTTTGTTCGATCCAGAACCATAGTGCAGAGTTTTGGGAATTATGTTGCTATCCTTCATGTTTTGCTTGTGAAGTTTCTCACGCCTTTCGCTCAAGGACTCGATGTCCCTCTTTCCAAAGACGGCGCCACTTGATAAATCCAAATCGATTGGTTACCAAGATTATGGGGTACTAACCTCAAATAGAGATCAACGACCTGAAATATATTCCAAATATGTCACAGCGATCTGCTAAGCCTTTGAATGATACTCACTACAAAAAAATCCGACGATACTGACGGCCATATCCATCAGGATTCCGTCAGTATATTAAATACTGACGGCCTCCTGACGGATAATGGCCGCCAGTATTATTGCAGTCAGGATTGTAGTATCCTGACGGGAAATAAAACCCGCCAGGAA
>BMAC01000028.1:1947994-1966002 GCA_014905375.1 Phtheirospermum japonicum | reverse complement strand
GTTGGGGGGGTCTGGTTCTTGAGACCGGGGTGTGTTTTGGATCTGGGGTGTGGGCTGGAGGGTTTGTTTATGGGTTTGGGTTTGGGTCTGGGTCTTGGTTTGAGTGAGGATACGGGTCAAATTAATAAAATGGTAAAAAATGGTCTCATTTTATGAGAACGGTTTCACCCAAGACCTACTCAATAATAATTAATGTGTTATATTAATTTCACAATTAGTTGGACGACAATTCTTGCATGGCAAGTGATCTCATCTTGTATATATATTATAAAATATTTTATTTATTTGATTTACTTATCATGATGCGTTGATAGAAGAGACCGGTTGTTTTGGAATTGGAAGTGTAGTTTGAAATCACGAGGGATTGTCTTTGTTGGCTTTTGGTAGAAAGTTCAATTACTCGGAGACGGTTCAAGAATTTGAACTCAAGCGATCTTGAAGGCGTGAAGGTGTCTAATAGGTGAATTGGTTTATTTCCAAAAGTTATTAGCACTGATTCTCTATTTAGTTGTACAAGCACTAGCAAATTTTAGAGAATCTCAAGGTTAGGATTAATCATTTGCTATTGGAGGTCTCTGGATCTAGTCTTATTCATGTGCGCGAGCGATGGTGTAGCCAAGGGAGGTGACCCGAACCCGGCCCAGACCCACCCCTTTTCTCTCCTTCAAGGTTATATTAATCAAAAAACTAAATAGAAAATAATAATAATAAATTTATATAATTTTTTTGAATTAAATTTCCTCCAACCTTTAAACAAAAAAAAAAATATTGAACTTATATGATTTTTAATTATTTTTTTTAAAAACCAGGCCTACCCTACTTTGTCCTTCTAAATATGCCATTAGCTGCGAGAGGCCGATTGTATTGCTCGTGAGATTGCTTTTATTTGTTTATGCATCATCTTCCCCTTTTGTTTGGGAATTTGTGAATTTTTTCCACTAACTTAAAGATATTGTAATATTGGACTTTGAAAATTTTGAAGGGTTTCAATAACTTTTATAAACGTTGATATTAGTAAATATGTTGAAACATTCTTACTAACATGTGTGCAGTAGGACAGATCAACAATGATTTTGTTTGTGAGTAAAAACAACTCACAGAAAACGACCGTATGCCAAAAGGTATTGTTATGAATGAATATGATTATAAAGTAATAAACAGAAAAATGTAAAGAAGACACAGATTTACGTGGTTCACCAAATTGGCTACGTCCACGGGCAGAGAGAAGAACGGATTTTATTACTGATTAGGGTTACAGATTTCTGATCTCAAAGACCATATTTATAGTATTGAGAGAATACACCAAATTGGACCCCCGTACAACTCGCCGAAGCGAGAGATTCAAGACATATTAACAAACCTCCACCTTGACTTGAATCTTCCTTGCAGATGCATCATTACAATGCCAGATGAACAGACTCCTTCTTTCTGCCTCAGATTTGCCCTCCTTGGGCAACTAACAGCTTTTGACGTTTAGCAAGTCCAGACAATGTCGAAACTTGATATGTGGGACCGACTTGCTGAACATGTCAGCAGGATTATCAGCAGTACCTACTTTCATCACCTTGATTCTCTGCTCATTCCTCAGAAAATGATACCTTACATCAATATGTTTGGTCCTCTCATGATGGACCTGATCCTTGGTCAAACAGATTGCACTCAGACTATCATAAAACATAATAACTTGATCATGATGTAGACCAAGATCACCTACAAGCCCTTTCAACCAAATTCCCTCTTTAGCAGCTTCTGTCAGTGCCATATATTCTGCTTCAGTTGTAGAAAGAGTAACTGTAGCCTGTAGAGTTGCCTTCCAACTAACAACAGAACCACCAAGAGTGAAGACATAACCAGTCATAGATCTTCTACTATCAACATTTCCAGCATAATCAGAGTCAGAGTAACCAGTCACAGAACCATGAGCATCACCTCCATGAAAGAGACCAACATCAGACGTACCTTTAAGATAACGAAAATCCTCTTCACAGCTTGCCAATGCTCCTTTCCAGGTCGTCCCATGAACCTACTGACAACACTCACAGCATGTGCAAGATCTGGTCTCGTGCAGACCATAGCATACATCAAACTCCCTACTGCATTAGAGTATGGGACTCGAGACATGTATTCCTGCTCAGCTACAGACTTCGGTGTATAATCAGCGGATAAATGAATATTTGTAGCACTTGAGGTATCAATAGGCTTGGCGGTAGACATGACAAATCTAGACAAGATCTTCTCAATGTAACTCTTCTGTGACATGAAGATCTTCTTCTTTTATCTTTCCCTATATATATCCATGCCTAAAATTTTCTTGGCAGCACCCAAATCCTTCATATCGAACTCAGCACTAAGCAGATCCTTCAGCTTCTAAATATCAGACTTGGGCTTCGCAGCTATGATCATATCATCCACATACAGAACGAGATAGATCATGGAACCATCATCTGCTTTGTTGTGATACACACAACAATCATGTGGACTCCTGTTGTATCCCAACTGGATCATGTAACTGTCAAACCTCTTATACCACTGTCTTGGAGACTGCTTTAGCCCATATAAGGACCTCTTCAACTTGCAAACATAATCTTCCTTCCCCGGAGCCTGGAACCCCTCTGGTTGAGTCATGTAGATATCATCTTCGAGCATTCCATGTAGAAAAGTTGTCTTCACATCCAGTTGCTCAAGTTCTAAATCCTGTTGTGCAACCATTCCTAGTAACACCCTGATGGAAGTGTGTCTGACCACTGGTGAGAATATCTCATTATAGTCAACCCCCTCCTTCTGTGTGAATCCTCTTACAACTAGTCGAGCCTTGTATCTCACACCCTCACCAGATGTGGTTTCTTCCTTCTTCTTGAATATCCATTTTCAAGTGACAATCTTCCTCCCCTTTGGCCGTTTGACCAGCTCCCAAGTCAGATTCTTGTCAAGTGATTCCATCTCTTCTCTCATTGCAGTGAGCCATTGAGATGACTCACTACCTGAAACAGCCTCTCTGTATGTGAATGGTTCTTCTTCTTCTTCTACCTCGTCAGCGACTTGTAATGCATAAGTCACCATATCATCAAAACCGTATCGCACAGGAGGCTTCACGCCTGTTCTCCTAGCTCTATCAATAGCTATGCTTGTCTGGCGAGCTTCTGGATGAACATCTGAACTTGTACTTTCAGCAGTAGTATGCTGATCTTCTCCACCTTGGAGTTGTGATTCACTCTCATCGTGAGTGACTTGCAGCTCCACCTGTTTATCAACACTACTACAATTTTCTGCACCAATGGACTTCACAGCGGGGTTAGGCATAGAATTCTCAACAAAAATCACGTTTCTGCTGAATATAACTCTATTTTCTGAAGGTGACCAAATTCTATATCCCTTAACTCCATCCCCAAAACCAACAAATATACCCTTCTTAGCTCTTGGTTCTAATTTACCCTCACTAACATGATAGTAAACAGTACACCCAAAAACCTTCAACAACGAATAATCTGCAGGTTTATTAGACCATACCTCGTAAGGTGTCTTGCAATAAATGCCAGTATGAGGACCACGGTTGATCAGATAGCACGCCGTGTTTACTGCTTCTGCCCAGAACTTTCTAGCCAAAACAGCATTTGAGAGCATGCATCTTGCTCTCTCCAGCAATGTCTGATTCATGCGCTCTGCCACACCATTTTGCCATGGCGTGTGTCGTATGGTGTGGTGTCGAGCAAACCCTGCATCCTTGTAGAACTCATTGAAATCAGACGAATAGAACTCCAGGCCATTATCAGTTCGCAGTCGCTTGATCTTCTTCCCAGTCTGATTTTCTACCAACGCCTTCCACTGCTCAAATCTCTTGAACGCTTCACTTTTGTTCTTCATCATAATTACCCAAGTCATCCTTGAGTAGTCATCAATCATAGACACAAAATATCTGTGGCCTCCAATAGACTCAACACGTGACGGACCCCAACAATCCATATGAATATATCAAGAGTCCCCTTGGTCTGATGAACGACCTTCTTTGGGAACTTGCTGCGATGAAACTTCCCAAACACACAATGCTCGCAAAATTCAAGACTCTACACTTTATGCCCAGAAAGAAGATCCCGCTTTGACAAAATTTGCATCCCTCTTTCTCCCATATGACCGAGCCTCATATGCCACAGCCTGGTCATATCCTTGGTCTAAACCTCGGTGATGCAACATCAGCATAACCTGTCACAGTGGAACCTTGCAGATAATATAAGGTACCACGTTTCAGGCCTGTTAGGACCACCTTTGAACCTTGACAGACATACATAACTCCACCTTCACCTTTGAAACTGAAACCCTTGCTGTCAAGAAGACTCAATGATATCAGATTCTTCGTCATCTGTGGAACATGCCTGACTTCTTTCAAGGTGCAGAATACCCCATCATTTGTCCGTATCTTGACTGAGCCAATTCCAACCACTTTGCAGACTGCATTGTTTGCCATGGAAACATTTCCTCCATATATCTGCTCATAGGTCGAGAAGAACTCTCTGTTAGGACAAATATGGTACGATGCCCCAGAATCAAGAACCCACACATCATTACGATGAGACTGTCTAGCTGCAACCAAAGCCAGATCTTCTTCAGAATTCGTATTGGTTTCTGCCACAGCTGCAGAACCACCGACACCCCCTTTCTTCTCCTGCTTCCTCTTCTTCTTAGGACAATCATTCTTCCAGTGCCCTGGTTCTTTACAGTAATTGCATATGTCTTCAGGTTTAAGACCTTTTGAACCTTTTGGATTCGGCTTCCCAGTTTTCTCCCCAAATCTCCCTTTTTCTTTACCTGTGACAAACAACCCCGATGCCTGATTTTCTGTGACAGAACCAGTTGCCCGTTGACGGTCTTCTCTGTTGTGGAGGGCAGATCGAACATCTTCCATAGACAGAGTATCTTTCACAGTAATAAACGATTCAACAAAATTCTCATACGATTCAGGCAAAGATACTAATCCTCATCTTCTACTTTAACATCAATATTACGCAAATCTAGTAAAATTTTGTTTAATTTATCTAGATGATCAGGAAGGGGATTACCTTCCTCCATGCGTAAACAGAACAGACGTTGCTTCAAGAGCAACTTGTTGGTTAGAGACTTTGTCATGTAGAGACTCTCTAACATCAACTAGAGAGCAGCGGCAGTTTCCTGATCAGCAACCTCGATGATAACATCATCGGATAGACATAGCATAATAGTCGAGTGGGCCTTTTCTTCTCGAGTATTACACTCTTCTTCATCTACATCCTTAGATTTAGGTTTTCCTGATAGCGGCGCCCACATACCCTGCTGCTTCAGCAGAGATCGCATCTTGATCTGCCATAATCCAAAACTATTTCTCTCGGTGAATTTGTCAACCTTTACGTTGAAAGCAGACATTCTCAGTCGGCAAAAGAAACCCTAACGGTGCAGAAATACCCTGATTAAATCGACCAGGCTCTGATACCAGTTTGTTATGAATGAATATGATTATAAAGCAATAAACAGAAAAACGTAAAGAAGACACAGATTTACGTGGTTCACCAAATTGGCTACGTCCACGAGCAGAGAGAAGAACGATTTTATTACTGATTAGGGTTACAAATTTCTGATCTCAAAGACCATATTTATAGTATTGAGAGAATACACCAAATTGGACCCCCGTACAACTCACCGAAGCGAGAGATTCAAGACATATCAATAGGTATATTACTAGAAATGTTTACAGATCCAACGAAAGAATTCTAGTAATATTACAAAAAAATAAAAATAAAACTGCTCCTAAAATTCTTCTCATTCAAACAGGTATGAACTCAAAGAATAAAACATGAAACGGAGCAGGAATGATGTAGCAGTGTTTCTTTTTTTTCTTGCTTATCTTCATAATTTCTCCAAATGAAAACGCCAAGTACTTATAGCACAACTTCCTTGAAGGAGTCCTTGTTCCACATAACAAAGTCTTGATAATTATCTCTTAAGAAATTTAAGAGATAAGGACTCCTATGTCTACTAACATTCTAACCAACACTAGAGTCCTAGACAGACAAGTATACTAAAATTAAATAATCAATACAATAGGATTAAACTCCCGTGAACCATAATCCTATCAGACTTTACACATTATTGATGAGATTTACAAGTTCCTTAGTGTTAAAAAATAAGTAGACATGAGTCCGAATTATTGTTGGCAAGTAATTCGGGTTTTGTTTGCTTCAATATGCAGCCCTTTGAATCATTTTCATATTCACTATAATAGGCGATTAATGTTAATGGAACGGAGGTGGCTGTCAAGAAACCAAATTTCGAGATAGGGCACTACAACAAGCCATTCAAGAAATAAAACAAATATTTTATGATTATATCAAGGAGACGACTGCAGTGGCATCAAAAGAATGGGTTGATCATACAAAGGACGATGAAGGCTAAAATTACTCTGTGCAAGTAGATTAATTACCAGGTTCTTAGGAAGCATGTTCTTGTTTTTCTAAACAAGAGAACATAAGTGTAACTAAGGGGATGGAATGTTGGGTATAAAATAATAAAATTGGGATAATATCAGTGAATAATCTGAATTAATAGATCTATTACGAGTTCTCTTGTTAGAACCATCATCATTTCCTTTTCAAGGATATATCTGTTCAAAGAATATTGCATTCCTTGACTACATATTTGTTTCTCCAGTTACATCAAATATATCAAACTTGTGTACTAGAAACCTATACGCAGTGCTATTATGCGCATATCCAATGGAAATGCAGTCGATTGTTTCAGGTCTTAGCTTCACTTGCTTTGGCTACAGAACTCTTACCTAGGCCAAATACCCCCACACTTTGAGGTTACTGTAAGCAGAAGATTACGTTTCTATAGCTCATATGATGTCTTTACCTTTCCCTTGTGGAGTACCCTATTCAAAATATAATTAGCGTAAAGGATTGCATCCCCCCATATATTTGGGGTTAACCCTAAACTAATTAACAAAATTTTCATCATCTCTTTTAGGGTTCGATTCTTGCGTTCAGCAATGTCATTCAATTGAGGTGAGTAATGAGTAGTCGTTTGATGAATTATGCCATGTTCAGTGTAAAATTCCTCATACGGTAAACATACTCTCCACCTCGACCACTTTGAATCGCCTTAATCTGAGTGCTTAGTTGATTCTCAAGTTCACTCTTGAAAGTTTTGAAAGTTTCAATTACTTCATCTTTGCCTTTAAGCACATAAATATAAAGTACTTTTTACCCATTCTAGTTTGCACAAGTTTTATATCACCAATATTATTGTAAATTAACTCTAGAGGTGCAGAACTCTTTCCAGTGAAAAAGATATTTTTAACATCTTAGCCTCAACACAAACCTCACATTTGTGTTTTAATTCAAAACTGGCATTTGATTGTAAATTTTTATTTACCGAAATTTATTGGACTTTTATATCATTGTCTCAATGCTAGAATACCCAATTTCCAAATAATCACATAGGTCCAATAATTATGACTTCTCATAATCTTCCTTTGGCCTATAGCGTTTTACTTGATTTTATCAAATTTAATACTTTATGAGATCATCTATCTCATATTACATATCTCACTATCCACTTCATTAACCAACAAGACCACGTTAGCCTCCGTCAAAACTTGAAGGAATATGAGAAACTCCAATATTAAATTTCTTGACCCAATTAAAATTAAATTCAAATTTATTATTTTATACTTTATAAATTTTATCCAAAAGTATCCAAATTTATAAATTTATAAAATTTCTAAGCCGAACTAGACCAAACTTAAAATTCCCACTTTCATAAACTTGAACCCAATTCAGAAATTAGGCACAAATCACCAATTCAGGCCCAGATTTAATTTCTATTAAACTTTATCACTAGTTTTGGCCCATGACTAAACTAATCATTGACAAATATTTATTTTAGCCAAAGGCTTATTTATCTAACCCAATCACATAAACTTGATGGGCCAAGCACTTTAAGGCTCAACTAAGGCCCTTATTATTTTTCTTTAAATTAGCAAACACATGCAGCGATGCGTGAGAAAATAAGGGCGACCCTTCATTGTATTAGGAAGGCCCTCTAATGCACATAATCTTTTTAATTAAAGTCATGAGGACTTGACCAAAACACAAGCCCAAGCTTCCCAATTGAGAGGTTTCCAATGTAATCATCAATCTAGCCCAATGTCTTAAAATTATTAAATACTTTGCCGCCACTGCAAAACAACAATAACAGCAGCCTGTGATAACCAGATCACCTGCTCCGTTGACATGTCGAGCAAAACAGGAAGTTCGCTTCGATCCTTCAATCTACCGTCTTCTATGCATGAAACTCTGAGAAATCGGTGAATAGCAGTGAGTGACTCCCTCCACCACGACCTGTGGCCGATAAACCGCAGCTCAACAAAGGACAAAAATGGCACTGCACCATCACCGACTGCAATCGCCTGATCCGACTAGATTGACAGCGCGCCATCTTCGCCGATGCAGTCAGAATCAGCTGTGTACACCAAGTTTGATTTCTAGAGAGATCATTGATTTCTTCTTGCATTGCACATCTCCATTCAGGTGTTGCCAGAACTTCTTTCACAATCTTAGATTCTTACAGAATCCTGTTCATTTAAAAAATCTTAATCTTAGGTTTATGAATGCCTCATTTGGACCTAGTTGTCATGTGATGACCTCTTGCTTCTTCTCTTATTAGTTCCTCAAACCCAATGTCAGTGGCAACAGCAGGAGGTATATGAATATTTGAAATAGGTAAATTCACATATATTCTACCACTCTGAAGTTCAGTGTGTGATGAGGATGTGGATGAGTGACCAGGAGAGTGAGTAGCATGTGAATGGTCTGAGGGATGATGTGTTTGAATTGGTGTATCGGGGTTATGATCAGTTTGAGGAAGCGATGTGTGAGATGAAGTTTGTGATGGAAAGGTGGTTATATTTTCATTGAAAAGTGGCAAAGGTGGCATGGAGATGGAGGTGAGTGTATGAGTGCTAACATAATTATTTATAGAACTAGAGTTTACAGAATGGAAAAGAGTTTTCATCAAAGATGATGTGTCTAGTGATAAGAAGTTTATTGTTTGGGAGGAGGACTTTATAGCCTTTGTGGGAACTGCTATAACCAAGGAAGGTACCAGTTGTGCTACTGTACTGAAGTTTATTGGGATTGTAGGGTCTCATGTAAGGAAAACACTTACAACCAAACACTCTAAGATGGTTATAGTTAGGTTTTTATTTAGTGAGGATTTCATGAGGGCTCTTGTAGTTGAGTAACTTAGATGGGGTTCTATTTATTAAATAGACAACAGAGGTAAAGGCCGAATCTCAATGTCTTTGAGGAACATGAGAAGTGGCTAAAAGGGCTAGACCAACTTCTATGATGTGCCTATGATGTGTATGGACAGGACACTCTGTGTCTAATCCCATGATCAAGAAAGAATTTGGAAAGAGCTATAAATTCTCCACCACCATCACTTTGCATAGCTTTGATTTGTTTGTTATATTGAGTTTCAACAAGTTTGTGAAAGTGGACAAATGCCTTGTAAGTGTCAGATTCTTATATTAAAATATATATCTAACTGTATCTAGAGGTGTGATCAATGAAACTAACATAGTAACTGAAACCTCCAAATGATTTTGTGGGTGCAGGCCCCCACAAATCAGTATGTCTCAAGTCAAGAAATTCATAACAAGAATCAGATTGGGGAAAAGGGAGCTTGTGAGCTTTTGATTGCAGACAAGGAACACACAATGGCTGCTTTTCATTAAAAGAAAATTGTATATTACAATAGGTGGGAGCTCTTTTAACAACATCAAAAGAAGGATGCCAAGTCTAGAGTGCCACAGTTCTAAACTGAGCTTATTCTTAACTTCTAGAGAGTTAACATTTATTCATGAGTTTCTATGGTTGATGATGGGGTTTTATCTTGGAATTAACAAGGTTGAAGCTGTATAAGTCATTCTTAATAGTCCCTTGTAGCAACACCACTTCTGTTGCCTAGTCCTTTACAAGGCAAATATTGGGATGAAATTAAAAAAAAAAAAAAACTTGATTATCATTGGCGAATTGACTAACACTAATAAGGTTTTTGGTTATATGAGGCACATGGAGTAAATTTTTGAGTATGAATGAGTGAAGCATGTGAGCTTCAGAGGATTGAACAATGAAACGAACATAATGAGAAATATCCAAACCTGTGTCATTACCAATCTGCAGTTTGTCTGCTCCTTGATACTCTGCTATAATATTGAGGTTTTCTACATCATAAGTGACATGGCTTGTATCTCTAGAGTCTGGATACCAATTGTAATCTGAGAAGGACTGTGATTCACCGCCTTTGATGTTGGCTGCATTCACATTGTGATTGTCAGTTGAACCTTGAGTGTAGCTTGAACCATAAGAGTTGCTATGTTATTTCTGTTGGCTGGAGTGAAGTTAAGATCAGTCCTATAGAAGCATTTCTCTGCAGTGTGATTTTTATAGTGGAAAATTTGGCATCTTGCTCTTGAGTTATCATAACCTCTTCCTCTTCCTTTGAATTGCCTCTGCCTCTTCCTCGTCTATTACCTTGGTTTTGAGGGGTATTTCTTCTTTTTCCTCAAAATTGCCTCTACTTTCTTGTCCTTGAGTGGTGAGATTAATAGAGATTGATCCATTTACCTTCATATTGTTGTTATAATATGGATTAATACTTTCTATTCTTGTTTTAAAACTCAATAAGATAAAATATGCCTCCATAAGGGTGAAAGGTGGCATTTTTATGGGAAGAGATACAATAACTGGATTATAATCTTCAGGAAGGCCAGTGAGGACATACAATAGATGATCTCTTTCACTCACTCTTTCTCCTGCAGAACCAAGTAAATCACAGCAAGTTTTGATCTTGTTCAGGTACCCTCTCATAGGCATATTTTCTTTCTGATGGTTTGAAGCTGCAGTCTGTATTGCAAGATCTTTGCATCATTCTGACTGGAAAATGTTTATTTTAGGCACTACAAGATTTCTTGAGATGTGGTCAAACCAACAGTGGTGAGTAGTATACTTTTAGACAATGATAACAAGATCCAAGAGCAAGAAGTTGATCATGTCTGCCATATAATGAATATGAAGCATTTGGTGTTGTAGATTCAGCAGATGTGCCAGGTATAAAAGGATCTGGAGGGGTGATAGAACCATTAATGTAATGCTCTAATCCGTACCCTCTAATAGCAGCAAGAATTTATTTTTTCCAGATGAGATGATTTGATTGATTCAGCTTGACACTAATTAGTTGAGATTGGAGATAAATAGGTTGATATTGAATTTGTGTGGATGTATGTTTGAAACAACAACATGTGACTGATCTTCTGTGTAGTCAGCCATATTTTGAAAACAAAAATTAAAGGAAAAAGGGTACGGTTCAGAGCATATAGCTCTGATACCATATTGAGAAACAAACAATCTTCATTAATAAAAGCTGATAAGCTGCAACATGGAAAAGATGATAATGAAAGTGACATGTTTTGGATCAATGGTTTTCTTCATTCAATGCTTGATAAATACAATACACACAGCAGCATTAAATAGGACAACACAATGTAAACAACCTCGAATGCCCTAGACACGGGTTAACCTATAATAGGGTGCACATAACCCTAGATAACCGGACGGAGAGTCCGCAAACGAAATATGCTTAATTGTACAAGCCATTACAAGACAACTAATAAGCCAGAGTTACTCTAACAGTTCTGTGAGCAGTGTTCTGCTACTGTGATGTGCATGGCAGTGCTAGATAATGATCATTTTCCTTTTCAGCTTCCAAGGAAGAAGGATAATTTATACGAGAGATGGACTTGTTATAAATTGGATTAATTCTAATTTAATGGTACAGCGTAAATTCGTGTTAACGAATTATGTAAGCTTAATTTACGTGTCGTGTAGATAATTATAGCTTTTTGAAATTCTCAAATCCATTTATTGGTGAGTGAGAAATGGTGTTTGGAAGTTGAATGGGTGCTTTTATGCTTTAATGTTTATCCCACATTGAATGTTAGTCAATGTGGAAGAGAGTTTAAAAATGATTACATTTCTTTAATGTACATCAAGTGGGCCAGGGAGTGTTGTGGGCTTTGTGTAAACGAAGCTCACGCGGGCTCTTGGACTTGGGTTCGCTAGTCCGCCTTCGGCGTAGCCGAGCAGATCCAAGCCCGGACCCGGACCTCGGTCCTGGGCTCTGGGCTCTGGGCCTGGGACTTGGGACTTGGGTCTTGGGTCTTGGGCAATTGGTCCGATTGAGGTGGTCCGTGTGGAGTTCGGGTTCTGGCTCAACCCTGGTTTCTTTTTTGAACCTACACGCACCTGAGAAGTTGAGAAGCTTTTGAACTTACTCCTGACCGTTACAAAATGGCTACTTGACCATTCAGACGTTTCCAAAACGTATGAATTCAAACTTGCAATGCATCTGAACGCTAAACCTTTCCAGGTTCTTGCTGCCAGCTGACTGCCTGTTTGAATGACTTAATGACGCCTTTAAGCACGTTATTAAGAGGGCTGTAACCTCCCACTGGCAACCCTATAAAAGGGTGAGGCTCCTGCATTTACATGTACACACTTTCCATACGCATGAACACCTGAACTCAACATCCGAAACTTAAGAACACTCTGCATAATTTTCTGCATATCATTACATAACTCAGTCCAAGTTCTGTCCAGTTCGCCGGAGCTTTGGTTTCTAACGGTGTGGTTAAACCAAAGACGTAGTCATTTCATCTTTGGGAACGATTTGCCAAAACCGAAGAAGCACTACCAGGGCAAATTCGTTTTGCGGAGAGAGTATCTAACTTGACTCGACTATTCTTTTTCGTTTTCTGATTTTTTTCTTCTTTTTCTAGTTTAGTGATTATTTTTTCTTTCCCTGTTTGTGCTCGTTTCTTTGTAAACGTAGTTTAGTTTCTAAAAATCGCAAAACAAATTTTTGTTATTTGTAATTTTAATTTCTATAAGTTGTAATCACTACTGGGAAGATGTCAACCTCCAGCACTCCGACAACCTCGACTATTTCAGCCATCACTTCCACCATTTCGGCGACGAACACTGCCCCCGCAGTCATGAACACCACGACAATTGGCATGTCTATGCCAATCTTGAACACTACTCAGGCTGAGATCATTCTCAACCCAGGAACACTCGATTTCTTACTCGAGATGCTGGCGAAGTGCATGACCCAGTCGAACCCATCCACAGCTTCGGCTGCTTGAACAATCCCTTTTGGGATAGGGACTTCGGTCCAAACTATGTCAGCTTCGGCTGTGACCCATCCCATTGGGATGACGGGAACTTCGGTTCCAAGTTTGTTTGCAACTGCTCCCCAAACAGATACTGTTTTGAATACCCATTCAACGGGTTCGATGGGGACTTTTGTACCAACAATGAATGCGCCGGTCCACTCCTCTCGGATCATGCCCGCGGCGGAGAAGCCTCCAAAATTCAATGGGGAAGGTTTCAAGAGGTGGCAACAAAAGATGCTTTTCTACCTCATGATGCTTGGCTTCGCTAACTTCGTGAAGGAAGACGGACCACCTATTCCGGACAAGGATGAGACCAGTTTCCATGTTCACGCTACCTACGATAATTGGCACAATGGGGACTATCTGTGTAAAGGTTTTCTGTTAAGTAACCTAGAAGATAGCCTGAGTAATGTGTACTCGGATGTAAAGACCTCCAAGAAAATTTGGGAGGCACTTGAGAAGAAATACAGTTCCGACGAGGCTGGAACTAGGAAATTTGTAGTCACGAACTTCATGGACTACAAGATGGTTAACTCTCGCCCGGTTATGGAACAAGTTCAAAAGTTCCAAATGTTGGTGAATGATGTCCACGCCGAGGGGATGATTCTTCCGGATGCTTTCACGGCCGCTGCTATGATTGATAAGCTTCCACCAAACTGGAAAGACTTCAAGACGTACCTCAAACATAAACGAAAGGCGATGTCTCTTGAAGATGTTATCCGGAAGGTACGAATTGAGTCGGAAGTTCGAGTTCAATACAAGAATTCGAAAACTTCGGATGAACCTCGAGTGAACTTGCTTGAACGAGGAGACAACTCGAATAAGAGGCCACGTCCCGGCAGCTCAAAGCCTAAAGCTCCTTCTTCTAAGAAGTTCGAAGGCAATTGTTACAATTGCGGTTATCCTGGACACATGTCTAAGAACTGTAAGCTTAAGCAGAAGAAGGCCAAGCCGAGTGCCCAACTAGCCGAGAGGGAGCTGACTAGTGATGACCTTGTTGCGGTTATCACTGAAGAAGCTAACATGATCGAGAACCGTGGTCAATGGTTCATCGACACTGCTGCAACCGCCCATGTGTGTGCTGATCGGAGCTTGTTCTCCAAATACCTTCCTTGTGAGGGAAGGAAGTTGAACATGGGAAATCAAGCTTCTTCGGAAGTTGTTGGTACTGGTACGGTTGTCCTAAAAATGGCCTCCGGAAAGGAGATCACTCTGAATGAGGTGCTGCACGTTCCGGACATCCAGAAGAACTTAGTCTCTGGTTCAATACTAGTTAGTCATGGCTTTAGACTTGTATTTGAGGCTAATAAGTTTGTATTGTCTAAGTTTGGGACACCACTAGGTAAGGGTTACCTTACAGATGGTTTGTTCAAACTAAGTGTAATGGTTATACGCCCAAAACAAGTCATTAATAAAATTGCTTCTGATTCCTCTTACTTGAGTGCTCTAGCTTATGGCATTGTAGATTAGGCCACGTTAATCTAAATGTAATAAAACGTTTATCAAATCTCAATTTACTTAAGGTAAATGAATTTGTTAATAAAAGTAAGTGTGGAATTTGTGTAGAAGAAAAAATGACTAAGTTGTCGTTCAAATCGGTAGAAAGGAGCACGACACCTTTAGAATTAATTCACACGGATGTATGTGATTTAAAGTTTGTGCAAACTAGAGGTGGTAAAAAGTARTTTATTACTTTTATTGACGATTGCARAAGATACTGTTACCTTTATCTTTTGAGAGGTAAAGKTGAGGCTARTGAAGCTTTCAAGAACTTCAAAAATGAAGCCGAAAATCAACTTAACTGCAAAATCAAATCTATCCGGAGTGATGGAGGAGGGGAATACGTAGCTCCGTTTGAGGAGTTGTGCAACYAAAGTGGCATAATTCATCAAACTACAGCTCCGTACTCACCTCAATCAAACGGAGTTGCAGAACGAAAGTGGCATAATTCATCAAACTACAGCTCCGTACTCACCTCAATCAAACGGAGTTGCAGAACGCAAGAATCATACTTTGAAAGAGGTGATGAATGCGTTGTTGATTAGTTCTGGTTTACCTCAGAACATGTGGGGGGAAGCTGTTTTAACAGCTAACTATATCCTCAATAAGATTCCACTTAAAGGAAGGGACGAAACTCCCTATGAGTTTTGGAAAGGAAGGAAACCTTCTTACAAATACCTCAAAGTGTGGGGGTGTTTAGCGAAGGTAGAAGTGCCTCTGCTGAAACAAGTGACAATTGGACCTAAAACGGTTGATTGTATTTTTATTGGTTATGCACTGAATAGTAGCGCCTATCGATTTATAATACATAGGTCAGATGTTCCGGACATGAATGTCGGAACTACCATTGAGTCAAGGAATGTGATATTCTTTGAAGATATCTATCCTTGTAAGGAAAAAGTTGCATCCAATTCCAACACTGGTAATGTTGAAGGAACTACAAGTCAAGAACTTGTGGGGGTTGAACCTAAGTCTCGTAAACGACCTGGTTTAGAACTTGAAGCTCTAACTCTAAGGAGGAGTACTCGAGCTAAAGTTGCGAAGGACTTCGGTCCCGATTATGTGGTTTTCTTGTTGGATGAAGAACCAAACTCTTTGAAAGAAGCATTCTCTCGGACTGATAGTTCATTTTGGAAGGAAGCTGTACAGAGCGAGATCGATTCGATCATGCAGAACCATACGCGGATTCTGACTGATTTACCTGAAGGTTGTAAACCTTTAGGAAGTAAATGGATTCTGAAACGAAAGTTCAGAGCTGATGGATCAATCGATAAGTATAAAGCTCGTTTGGTTGTGAAAGGTTTTCTCTAGAAGGAGGGATATGATTTCTTTGATACATACTATCCTGTGACGAGAATTACCTCTATCCGGGTGCTTCTAGCGATTGCTGCTTTGCACAATCTTGAGATTCACCAAATGGATGTAAAAACTGCCTTTCTAAATGGCGATTTAGAAGAGGAGATTTACATGGAACAACCTGAAGGTTTTGTTAAACTTGGACAAGAAAGTAAGGTGTGCAAACTGGTTAAGTCATTATATGGCTTGAAACAAACACCTTTACAATGGCACTTGAAATTTGACGAAGTGATGATGTCAAATGGCTTCAAGATAAACGAGTGCGACAAGTGTGTATACATTAAGAATACTAATGACAAGTTTGTTATAGTATGTCTTTATGTAGATGATATGTTAATCATGGGTAGCAACCTACAAGTGATTAACGAGATGAAACTTATGCTTAAAAGAAATTTTGACATGAAGGATCTGGGAGTTGCTGACACTATTCTTGCATAAGAATCATAAGAACTCCAGATGGAATTGTCTTATCACAATCTCATTACATTGAGAAAGTGATCAAGAAATTCAATGCTCACGATAGTCTTCCATCTAAGACACCTATGGAACTCGACGTTCACTTAAGTAAGAACAGAGGTGACCCTGTTGCTCAGAAGGACTATGCTAGGATCATTGGATGTCTGATGTACATCTCTAACTGTACAAGGCCTCATCTATCTTGCTCGGTAAACAAACTGAGTCGATATACAAGCAATCCAAGTAGAGAACACTGGAAAGCGCTTATGAGAGTTTTGAGATACTTAAAGTATACTCTGAACTTTGGGCTACACTATGGTAGACATCCCAGGGTACTTGAAGGTTACTGTGATGCAAACTGGATATCCGACTCTAAGGACTCTTTGTCTACAAGTGGATATGTGTTTGTAATAGGGGGAGGAGCTGTTTCTTGGAGATCCACTAAAAACACATGTATAGCCCGATCCACCATGGAATATTAGTTCATCGCTTTGGACAAAGCGGGTGAAGAAGCAGAATAGCTTCGTAACTTTTTAGAAGATATTCCATATTGGGAGAAACCCGTGCCGCCGGTTATGCTTCACTACGACAGTCAAGCTGCAATTGGAAGGGTAAGAAGTGATTTGTATAACGGTAAGTCTCGACATATTCGTCGGAGACATAACACCGTAAGACATCTGTTATCGAGTGGGATTATCTCAATTGACTACGTAAGGTCAATAGATAATCTAGCGGATCCATTCACAAAGAATATAGCTCGAGATCAGATGTATAAGTTGCTTGAAGGAATGGGAGTGAAATCCACATCTTAAGATGATTGTAGTGGAAACCCAACCATGATGAGTGGAGATCCCACAAACTTGGTTCAATGTACGTTTTGGAAACGTCTGAATGGTCAGGTAGCCATTTCGTAACGGTCAGAGTGAGTTCAAAAGCTTCTCAGCTTCTCAGGTGGGTATCGGTTCAAAAAAAAAAAACCAGGTTGAGCCAGAACCCGAACCCCACACGGACCACCTCAATCGGACCAGCCAATTCGAATCAATTGCCCAAGTCCCAGGCCCAGGCCCAGAGCCCAGAACCCGAACCCCACACGGGTTTCCTTAGTTAATACTACCGAGCATACCGGCGGATTAGTGAACATAATTTTTGAACTATTTCCCCTTTGTGTTATACTAGACAATAGTACCAACCCACTAAGGTCTCAAAATTCTTCCGTTCTCACGTTTGTGTCCGTTTCTGGCCATGGACATCTTCTTTGGATTCATAAGCTTCAGTAGAAGCAGCCCTCACTTCTCACTAACATAGGTGATTCTTCAAATCAGCATTCTGTCATACTCAAGTCAAAGACCTGCACAAGAATCATTAAAAATCAGAGATTTATCCTCACCACGTGACAGATTAGAAACTCTACTTTTGCCGTTAAGGAATAGGTTCG
>BMAC01000028.1:1935327-1947969 GCA_014905375.1 Phtheirospermum japonicum | reverse complement strand
CGAACCTATTCCTTAACGGCAAAAGTAGAGTTTCTAATCTGTCACGTGGTGAGGATAAATCTCTGATTTTTAATGATTCTTGTGCAGGTCTTTGACTTGAGTATGACAGAATGCTGATTTGAAGAATCACCTATGTTAGTGAGAAGTGAGGGCTGCTTCTACTGAAGCTTATGAATCCAAAGAAGATGTCCATGGCCAGAAACGGACACAAACGTGAGAACGGAAGAATTTTGAGACCTTAGTGGGTTGGTACTATTGTCTAGTATACACAAAGGGGAAATAGTTCAAAAATTATGTTCACTAATCCGCCGGTATGCTCGGTAGTATTAACTAAGGAAACCCGTGTGGGGTTCGGGTTCTGGGCTCTGGGCCTGGGCCTGGGACTTGGGCAATTGATTCGAATTGGCTGGTCCGATTGAGGTGGTCCGTGTGGGTTCGGGTTCTGGCTCAACCTGGTTTTTTTTTTTTGAACCGATACCCACCTGAGAAGCTGAGAAGCTTTTGAACTCACTCCTGACCGTTACGAAATGGCTACCTGACCATTCAGACGTTTCCAAAACGTACGAATTCAAACTTGCAATGCATCTGAACGCTAAACCTGTCCAGGTTCTTGCTGCCAGATGACTGCCTGTTTGAATGATTTAATGACGCCTTTAAGTACGTCATTAAGAGGGCTGTAACCTCCCGCTGGCAATTCTATAAAGGGTGAGGCTCCTGCATTTGCATGTACACACTTTCCATACGCATGAACACCTGAACTCAACATCCGAAACTTAAGAACACTCTGCATAATTTTCTGCATATCATTACATAACTCAGTCCAAGTTCTTTCCAGTTCGCCAGAGTTTTGGTTTCTAACGGTACGGTTAAACCAAAGATGTAGTCGTTTCATCTTTGGGAACGATTTGCCAAAACCGAAGAAGCACTAACGGGGCAAATTCGTTTTGCGGAGAGAATATCTAACTCGACTCGACTGTTTTTTTTCGTTTTCTGATTTTTTTTCTTCTTTTTCCAGTTTAGTGATTATTTTTTCTTTCCTGTTTGTGCTCGTTTCTTTGTAAACGTAGTTTAGTTTCTAACAATGGACATATTAAGCAAATACCCTTGGTGGGCGGGTGAGCATTTTCGTTTCAGCAACCTGGTGACGCCCAACTCAATGATTGGAGAAAGGAAAAATCAAGCCCACCATTCCTATAAGGCCCAATGGGCTTATTTGGTTAACAGAACTAGTTGAATAGACGCGTAGCCCAATTCTCCAAGCTAGTTAAAAAGTAAAACATCTAATGAAGCTAGTAGTACTTAATAAAAAAATCCATGTCAAAAAAAGTAGGTAGTAGTAGTAATAAAAAAAAACCAGCATCACCAGGTGTTGCGCTCTAAATTTGCATGGATGTGTTGCTTTCACCACGTAGACATGCAAATGTGCGGACGAGTCAAAACACATGCCATAATTTAAGGCTTTACCACCTCCATATTTTGTGGCATTTTCAGTTCCACACTAGTTTTGCCTGCTAGCTAGTTGCTCAAAACTCACACACTGACAATTACCCCACTCACTGATTCACAGCTGGGTCCAAATTCTCGATCACTAATTTATTTATAATAATAATGTCTAGTCATCACAATAGTGCCGAAAATGATACTGTTAATGGAATGGTGGATTTTGAGGCCCGGCCCGCCAAAAGATCTCAATCGGGCTACTGGCGATCTGCCTGTTACATCATAGGTAATTATGATTTAATATGTAATTTTTATTAATTAATTTTTCAAAAATAAAAAATAAAAATTTCAATACCGCCGAATTGTATATGCAGGGGTTGGGGCCACAGAGAGGTTTGCATATTATGGAATAGGTTCCAATCTGATTACGTATCTTACCGGGCCGCTCGGCCAGTCAACGGCAGCGGCGGCGGCCAACATAAATATATGGTCAGGCACCGGTTTGCTGCTGCCACTTTTGGGTGCTTTTGTGGCCGAGTCATTTCTGGGCCGATACCGGACCATTGTGCTTTCATCCCTTCTCTATATCTTGGTTAGTTCCAAAAATAAAAAATAAAAAATAAAAAAAATTTGGTTAGTTATAGCTAAGTAATTCACAATTTAATTAATTAATTAATTAATAGTTTAGTTGTGTTTGTCTTTATGTACACGCAACTATAATTTTTAAAAAAAAATGTTATACTTGATCATGTTTTCACTTTTCTATATATTTCGTTTTATGTTTTATATAGAGATGAATATAGCGGATGATGCAATAATAAGAGTTTTCTATATATATATTTTTTGTTTTATGTTTTATATAGATGAATATGATATGATGTGCGGATGATGCAAATAATAAAAATTGTGGAATTAATAAAAAGGTGGAGCAAGAATCACAAGACAAGTACTTTAGAATCCATATAGGTTTGAGTTAATGAATGTACATAATTCATGTCACTACTATATATAGAACAATTCATATACAACTATGATTTAATTATTATAAAGAATATATGATTAAGCTTAAATCCTATAACTCACATTTCTTGTGTTAATTATTCGCGTTTCGACTGATTAATGATTCTAATTTGTGATCAAAATTTCTCATCTAATTAATTGGTAATATTATCTAAATCTCGTTATTCAGTTAAAGCTCATAATAATCACTTAATGAAACCTTATTACATCTTAAGTAGGCACTTGGATTGTTGACTACATCCGCTTTCCTAGAGCACCAAGGAGATTCCAACATCAATCCGCAGTCCGCTAATCAGCTCGACATTTTATTCTTCTATGTGTCACTATATTTAATGGCAATCGGACAAGGGGCGTACAAACCTTGCATCATGGCCTTCGGAGCGGATCAGTTTGACGACCAAGATCCCAAAGAGTTAAAAAGCCGAAGCTCGTTTTTCAATTGGTGGTATTTTGGTTTATGTGCAGGTCCTTTGGCAGCTCTATTGGCCTTGAACTACATTCAAGATAACGTTAGTTGGGGCATTGGATTTGGGATCCCTTGCATTTCTATGGCTATTGCATTGGCAATATTCATGCTCGGAACCAAGTCCTACCGATATCGCATCAAAACGGACGAGAAATGTGCGGTTCATAGAGTTGGTCAAGTTTTTATTAAAGCAGCTATAAATTGGAGAGTTATCCGTTCTACAAGTGGTTATGATGATGAAGAGGAGCAGGATACGGTGCCTCATCTTCGTTCTCAACAATTCAAGTACGAAATTTTCTTCCGCACATTGCAGTTTTTGTAGCTATGGGTGTCGAATATCATGATTTATAAAAGAAAAAAAAGTCAAAGTAAATATCAAGAAAATAAAATGAATTTCAATTATCGAGACTTGAAGATTTTGCCCAAAAAAATTCGAAGTGTTGATGAGGGAAACAATTTTGATTATTTTTGCTGCTCCTAGAAACTCGTGAAAAAAAGTTTAACGCATAAGCGAAATTGATTTCAACATCAACAAAACAAGTCAAATCCGCAAATGTGAAAATATCGTTTTTTCATGCAAATTTTCAACTTTCGTCGTCGTTTTTGCATGACTATAGCTACAATATGTTTCTCTTATAATATCCAAGATTGTCCCTTCATCTTGGCAAAAAAAATGTTTTTTTAGCTTCTTTTCTTTAAAAAAAATATATGTTTTTTAGTCCTTTGACCATAATATGTATATGACAGTTATATGGGACGGAGCCAAAACTTTTTTACAACAGGGGCACAAACCAAATAAGATAGAAATCAAATTTTCCTTATAAAGTAAATCAAATTCTAACACATTATAATGAAAGCGTTTTAAATAAATTTGTTAATTCACATATGTGAATCATTATTTTAAATAAATTGTTATGGGGGCACAAAGTATTTTTTGTTAACTAAATAACATATTTTTGATATAAAAAAAAACACTATAAATATCAAATTATTTTTGTTAGCTATTCCTTTGTGTCGATGCATGATCATAGAGAAATTGTTTTGCATGCAAAACACAGGTCTCTCAACAAAGCTTTGCTAGCGCCCGAGGAAGTTAGTAGCATTTCAGAGATCGAAGAGTCAAAAGCACTTGTCAAGTTACTTCCACTATGGGCTACAGCTTTGCCATTCGCCCTCGTCTTAGCTCAACCCTCGACTCTCTTCACCAAACAAGGAATCACCATGGACCGGTCCATCGGGTCTAAATTCGACCTACCCGCCGCTTCACTTCAATACACCATCGGCGTCACGATCATCCTCTTCATCCCAATCTACGACCGCGTTTTCGTCCCACTAGCCCAAAAAATTACCAAAACGCCCTCCGGAATAACGCAACTTCAAAGAATCGGAACGGGATTGTTCTCATGCACTCTCTCCATCGTCACAGCCGCTCTAGTCGAGCGAAAACGACTTCAAATTGCTTCGTTGTACGGATTATCCGATTCGCCGAACGCTAAAATCCCGATGAGCTTCTGGTGGCTGATGCCTCAGTACGTAATATTCGGAATATCGGACGTGTTCGCGCTGATCGGATTGCAAGAGCTGTTTTATGATCAGATGCCATGTGGTTTGAAAGCTGTGGGATTGTCTGTGTATCTGAGCATATTGGGGATTGGGAGCTTCTTGAGCAGTATTTTGATATGTTTTATACAGAGAGTTACTAGTGAAGGTGGTAAACAAGGGTGGTTTTCGGATAACACCAATCGAGCACATTTGGATTATTTCTATTGGTTACTTGGTGGGCTTAATGCAATTGGTTTTTTAGCCTTTTTGTATTATGCCAAATCTTTCAATGTCAATGGTAATCGTGGGGGGACTATAGTTTGAGATTTGTGGCAAAATTGTAATATTAGTACATGTTTGTCAGTGTCATCGGTTGTAATATAATTATATATTTTTTTCTTTTTCTTTATTGGTAATTAAGGTGTTCTCATCTATAGACATGTTGTTCATTTCAAAGAAACTCAAATATGAGTAGTTTATATAAAATAATTAATTTAATCAGTGTTAAATTATTAATTTTTCATTTGTTATGAAAAAATTAGTATATTAAAAATATTAGTTAAAAAGAAAAATTAATAATATATTAAATATGGTAAGTGAATTATTTTTCTAGAACGATAAAAATAGAATATCGAACTAGATTTATAGGGCGGATGGAGTATAAAATTGTTTTGAAATTACTAAAAATTATTATTCTGGGCAAAATAAAACTGTTTAAGTAAAATTATTAATTGGTCCAATATTAAATTTTCGAAATCTTTCTATATTTATGAGCATGGCTCATCTCCCTTATATATTAACAAAATCTTCATATCCTATTTGTCTGCTTCTCATGCTTTGTTAGCTTTGAAAAATTTTTTTGGTGCTTTGGTATCATTTAAGCCTATTATTAATCTAGTTTAGTATTTTTTTTTTCTTTTTTTATATATTTACCTTCTTTAATGCTTTCCTAATATTATATTTTGCCTAATTCAATTTTTCTTTTATTACATCTTACCTATTATAATATTTTCTTTAACATATTGTGTCCAATTCAATATCTTATTTTTATTCTTCTAATATAAGAATATACAAAATTTATATCTAATTAGAAAAATCAATATAAGTTGAATTAGTTTTTATTTACAATAAAAGTTGAAATAACTTTATTATAATTCTAAGTATTTATTTAAGAAAAATATGAGTTATATAAAGTTATTATAAAAGGGAAATAAATATATAAATATAAATTTATTTATTTTTTATCTAATTTCAATATAATAAATTGAAAATAATATTAAAAATATATATGAAAATCTATTGTTTCACCAAACAACAAACAAAAACAAAGTGAAACAAAAAGGAATACATAATACTAATACAAATACTAATTATAAATTATTATGCCTAAAAAATAAATATTAAATATATTATAAATCTCTATATCTAATTCAAATATAATGTGTGAATACATACACGAACAAATTAGAATCTTACGCAGAAAAAAAAGAAATTAAAATAATAATACATATACTACAAGTTAGATGCACGATATTTTTTCAATATAATTATTAGTGTCTCATAAATTTTAATTTTTTATATCACATATTCACATGTAACACGCGGGTGTTGTATATTTTATATTTTTTTCAAACTCGATTTTCTACGGGTTTTCCCGTCAAGTTTAAGGTATTTTGATATGCTTTACAACTAATTTCGTGACTTAATATAGAAAAAACTTGAAAATTCTCTATTAAGAAAATCAGTCTTACTGTGATTAGAAAAATAATGTTCTTGATATATCACAACTAATTTCGTGACTCACGGTAAAAACCTTGCAAAATTCTTAATTCTGAAAACCAGTCTTACTGTAATTAGAACAAGTAATGTTCTGATTTGTGTGTAAGAATTATTTATTGTGAAAACAAAACAAAGAATGTTACGATTTGTATTTACCATTTTCAATACTATTCTTTTGGTATTTTTAATAAATATTACTCTTTTCAAATCCCTCATAATATGCGTATGTCTGCTTCACATGCTTCGTTTGACAAATAAAAAGTTATGGTGTTTCGGTTGCTTAGAGCATTTCCAATGCAACAATGTTGAAAGTGAAAAAATTGACACATTGAATAAAAATAATTATGTGGCAAACTAAAATAATTATGTGGCACATTAAATGCTTGACATTGTCAAGAACAATGCTAAATTCTAGACATTACTCTTGACAATGTCTACAATTAATTTTAAAGATATCATCCGATCATGTTATTTCTCTCTCTTTGTTTTTCTAAAAATAAATAAAATAAATTATCACATATATAACATTGACATTGATGCATTAGGGAATTTTTTTTATAAAATGTCAATGTCATTTGCCACATGTGATCAATTAACACTATTGCATTGGAGATGCTCTTATGTTTCATCCGAGCCTATTAATTTAATATTTTCCTTTTATTGTATCTCACCTAATTTAATCTTTTCATTTTATTATATTTTGCCCAACTTAATTTTTTTTTATTATATTTTGTCTAATTCAATATTTTTCTTTTACTCTCCTAATATAAAAATACAAGTAAGTCATATAAAATTAATAGAAAAGATCTAAGTTAGTTACTTTAATTAAAGATAAATACATAAGATATAATTTTAATTAAAAAAAATATTATGAAATTATTAAATAAGTAGTGTTTATAATAAATATTAATATAATTTTAATTTTGTAATTTTAAATATTCTATATAGGTAAAATAAGATTTATTTGAAATAATTTAAGTATGTAACTACATATTGGTAATGAATTCAATCTAACATATAGACATAAAAGTATATAATAATAATAATAATAATAATTATTATTATTATTATTATCATTATTATTATTATTATTATTATTATTAAATAATAATTAGACATCGGTACAATGCGACACGAGTTGAGAGTATGACATCCGTTTAGGTTTTCAAAGTATGTAAGTAATTTATTAACGAATTTAATCTAAATATTAAAATACAAAATAACGTAATAATAATAAATAAGTAGAGATTATGAAGGAGTTTAGAATGTGACTTCTTTTCAATTTTTATAAGTATGTAAATAAAATTATTAACGAATTGAATCTAAGCATGAAAATAAAATTTAATAAATAATAAATAAATTAGATATGTACTAGGCAAATGGTTAAATATTCATCATTTGAATTTTTTATTTTACATAAAAAATTGTAATTATCGCAAATATTTTTTATATTTATCTATTGATAAACTCGTGTAATATACTGGTATTAAACTAGTTAATAAGTAAAAACAGTGACACAGATATGAGCAGGGATGGTCAAATTCAGGATCCCCCTATTAATTCTGAGTTGCGGGGAATAAATGGAATTTTTTTTTACAAATATTATTACTATATATATATTGTATGTGGGGTTATATATATAAATGTGACCAATTAAAGATATAGATTAAGTGGGGACATGACAGATGATTCTCTTTACAGGCACTAATTATGGCCACAAGTTTATGTGTTGATAGTGCCCAACTGCCAACTAAACATGGTCTAATTCACAAACATTGAGGCCATATCAATTATCATGAACCTTAGCACAACTAAAAATTTAAGTTATTTTTGTGTTTTCACCTTATCCATTAATTCTCCTTATCCTGGCCTCGATAATTTAGTACTATTTAGTTATTTACACACACATGTTTTTCTTTTTGTCTTTTTTAATAGTAATTTAAAATTTGTGTATTATATGAAATTTATAGAAGTTAAATATAAAATATATTTGTGACAATTACAGAATTTTAAATTTAAATAAAAAACTAAAAGAATGTATTCTCAACCCTTACCTTATACATATCTAATATATTTATTAATTATTATAGTTATTAAATAATTTTATATTTTAATATTTATATTAAACTCGTTAATAATTTTTTATATACTTAGAGAAACTCAAAATATCATATTTTCAACTCGTGTTTAATCTATATTAATAATAATAATAATAATAATAATAATTATTATTATTATTATTAACTCACTTTATATTTTAATGTTCAAATTAACTTCGTTAATAATTATTAGTTACATATTTTAAAAAATTAAAAAGATGTCATATCTTAAGCCTTGTCGCATTGTGTCGTTGTCTAATAAATATATTAATTACTATTATATAATTTTATATTTTTATATCTAGACTGAATTCATTACTAATATTTATTTATATATTCAGGTTATTGCAATACATCGTAATATATCTATATAAATATTTAAAATTCTAAAAATAAAAAATTATCTCAACTTTTATTGTAAATACAACTTCTTAATTATTTTCGTGATTATGTTATTTTGTAATTAATATTATTCATATTTCATTTATCTTTTAATTAAAATAATTAATTAAAAATTTTCTACGAATTATTTATATTTTTATATTAGGAGAATAAAAGGAAAATATTGAACTAAGTCAAATATAATAAAAGTAAATTATTAAATTAGGATAAATATAATAAATTAATAAAATTATGTAAGATATAATATATTTAACTCGCATGATACACAACTGACACTATAGTCTTTATTTGTCAAGCAATATATACGAAGTAAATATATAGGTTAGAGGATAATTTTGTATTTATATATATTTTTTCTCTATATATTAATGCAAAATCCTCATATCCTATGTGTCCGTTTCTCATGATTCGTTAGCTTTGGAAAAAGTTATGGTGCTTCGGTGTCATCCGAGCCTAATATTTACCTAATTTAGTATTTTTCTTTTATTATATTTTACCTAATTTAATATTTCCCTAATATTATATTTTACCTAATTCATTATTTACCTTTTATTACATGTTACTTAATTTAATATTCTCTTTAACATAGTATGTCTAATTTAATATCTTAATATTATCTTCCAATATAAAAATATAAATAAGTAATATCCAATTAGAAAAAAAATATCTATATGAGTTTATTTAATATTTATTTATTTATAATAATTTGAAATAATTTTATTAGAATTTTGAGTATTTATTTAAGAAAAATACGGGTTATATAAATTATTACAAAAAGAAATAAAAAATATAAACTTAAATTTCTTTATCTAATTTTAATATAATAAATTAAAAATAACATTAAAATATATATGAGAAACTATTGTTATGACCAGGAAAACAAAGGGGGAGACAAAATAAATAAATAAATAATAAATTTTTACGCCTAGGAAAATAAATATTAAATATATTATAAATCTCTTTATATAATCCCAATATAATTCATTGATACATATATTATATATGTATACGAACAAATTAGTATCTTATGCAAAAAAAAATTAAAATAATATTACATATACTACAAGTTAGATTTATAACGTTTTTTCAATAGAATTATCAGTGTCTTATAGATTTTAATTCTTTATATCACATATTCACACGCGACATGCAGGTGTTGTATGTTTTAAATTTTTTCAAACTTAATTTTTCACCGGTTTCCCCGTCAAGTTTAGGGTATTTTGATGTACTTTACAACTAGTTTTGTGACTCGCGGTAGAAAACTTGAAAATTCTTTATTGTGAAAACCAGTCTTACTGTAATTATAACAAATAATGTTCTGATTTGCGTGTGAAAGTTTTATTGTGAAAAATATTTTTTCCTGTAAGTAAAACAAATAATATTACTATTTGTATGTACCAGTTCCAATATTATTCTTTTAGTATTTTTAATGAATATTACTCATTTTCAAATATATATATATATATTAATGCAAAATCCTCCTAACTTGTGTGTCTGCTTCGTATGCTTCGTTTGGCAAATAAAAAATTCTGGTACTTCGTTTGCTTATGTATCATTCGAGCCTAATATTTACCTAGTTTAATATTATTTTTATTGTATCTTACCTAATTTAATTCTTATTCAATATATTCCTTTGATTCTCCTAATATAAAGATATAAATAAGTCATATATAATTAGTAGATAAGATCTAGATTAGTTATTTTAATTAAAAGATAAAATACATATGAAATAACTTTAATTACAAAATAATAAGTTGTATTGATAATAGAATTTAAAATAATTTTATTTTTTGAAGTTTCAAATATTCAATATAGGTAAAATATGAGTTATTTATAATATTCTAGATATGTAACTAAATATTAGTAATGTATTCAATTTAAATATAAAAATATTAAGTTATATACTAATAATTAATAAACATTGATTAGACACCAGTACAATGCGACACGGGTTGAGAGTTTGACATCTTTTGAATATCTCAAAGTATGTAAGTAATAATTATTAACGGATTTATTCTAAACATTAATGTATAAAATAATTTGATAATAATAATTAATAAAATAGATATTAGACGCGGGATTAGAATGTGACGCATTTTGAAATTTTGTAAGTATGTAACTAAGATTATGAATGAATTTAATTTAAACATCAAATACAAAGTTATTTAATATTTATAATAATTAATAAATAGATTAGACATGTACAAGGCATGGGTTGAGAAAATATTATTTTAATTTTTTATTTTAAATTTAAAATTCTGTAATTATCACAAATATTTTTTATATTGATCTTTTGATAAGTCCCCTGCAATACACGGGTGTTAAACAAGTATATATTAATGTAAAATTCTCCTAATCTATGTGTCTGCTTTTGCTTGGATAATAAAAAATTTTTGGTATTTCGGTTGCTTATGTGTCATCTGAGCCTAATATATACCTAATTTAATATTTTATTTTTATTGTGTCTTGCCTAGTTTAATATTTTCTTTTTATTATATTTAACCTAACTTAATAGTTTTCTTTTATTATATATTGTCTAATTCAATAATTTTCTTTTATACTCCTAATATAAAAATATAAATAAGTAATATACAATTAGTAGAAAAAATCTTTTAATTAAAAGATAAATTACATATGAAATAATTTTAATTAAAAAATTATTTATGAAAATAATTAAATAAATTGTATTTATAATAAAAGTTGAAATAATTTATTTTTGAATTTTAAATATTCTGTATAGGTAAATTATGATGTATTTGCAATAATTGAAATATATAAATAAATATTAGTAATGAACTCAATCTAAATATAAAAAATAAAATTTTATAATAGTAATATTTATTAGACAATAGCACAATGTGAGAAGGCTTGAGATTATGAAACCTTTAGAAAATTTCAAGTATGTAACTATAATTATTAACAAAATTAATCTAAATATAAAAATATAAAATGAGTTAATAATAATTAATTAATATAGATTAGAGAAGAGTTGAAAAATTGACATCTTTTGAATTATAATTATGTTATAATTATTAACGAATTTAATCTAAACATTAAATATAATATTAATTAATAATTAATAAATTGAACAGGTCACGGGTTGAGAACACATCTTTTCAATTTTTTATTTTAACAAATATCTTTTATATTTAATTTTTTTTAATCCCGTGTAATACACGGGTGTTAAATTAGTGTCTGCTCTCCTTCGTTTTGTTTTTATATTCATCTTTTACATTAATTAATCTAGAAATTTGTTACTATTCAAAATATGAATATTTGAAGAATTTACTGTACACTACAGGTAATAGATTCTGTTATTTTATTATTAAAGCAAGAATTAAATTGTATATGCTTTCAAAAAAAAAAAAAAATTTGTATGTATGAACTATGAAAAGATAACACACATTTTCGTGGAGGAATATTGGTGCTGTTGGTGGGGTGGGTGGAGTCTAATCATAACTCAATGTGACAACTGGAAATTAACATAGACATTTCTAAAGCGGCATCTTAATTATCGCCGTTTCCAACTCTATAACGCTTAATATTCTTTGAATTGGCATTAGTACTTGGTCTGATTGTCTATATTAATGATGTTACTAGATACAAGGAATCACCAATTACTACTTAACAAAGCAATCCCGCCATCCTTTTTCCTTAGCTACTAGCCTGAAAATTTATTTTATAGGTCTCTTTCGATGAAAATATATTCTAAGCTACACTGGGCATGATATATATATATATATATATATATATATGATCAGGTGAGAATGGATCCGTGAATGAGAAATGAGAATGAATTCTGACCAATCATTTTATTCATAATCAGCGGTTGACTTTTCCAATTAAACAAAAAAATAGAAACTAAAAACGGGAAAATAGAATGGGGGGAAACTT
>BMAC01000028.1:1838789-1933492 GCA_014905375.1 Phtheirospermum japonicum | reverse complement strand
GGGACTTGAGCGAGGTTAGGAAGGGATTTCCATTTGGGGGAGCTTCGTCTCCCCCGAATCGCCTCGACTCATTTTTATATGTGATGTAGATTACTTTGTATTTTTTGCTTGCATACTTTTGTATGTTCTCCCTTTTTGATCAATACAAATTTAATTTACCGATCAAAAAAAAAAGTAGCCACATAGTTTCGAGGTGCAAAAATCGAGTAAATCCCACATATTGTGCACAATTTAATGCATTACTGGGCACATATTGAAACATAAATGTGCAAGAATCACAGTAATACTGCCAAACAATTACATCATCATTCGATGTTAATTTTGTGCTACAATGAACATAAAAATCAACCACGTTTGCATAATACTTGTATAACACTGTAATGTTATCCAAACTTTTGGATTTCTGATTAATATAAGATTTAAAGACATCTTCACATATCGAAACCCAATATTTTTGTAGAGCTAAGTGTCATGACCTTCATTTGTCGAATAGACTCGCAATTCTAGGAAGAACACTTAACATCACCTGCGAAATTCCCCGCTGAATCAGTGCACAAAACTATACACACACCACAGATAACACAATAGAAAAATTATTTAAAACTTCATAACATGTGCATAATTTATTGCACTATTGTGCAAAATTCATTACATTGTTGTGCACATATTGACACTTACTTGTGCACAAACCAGTTTGCTAAATTAAGAAAATAAAAATAAGAAAACAATATTAAGGGTAGGTCTTGATATATGCCAATTGGTCCCATTTTTACTTCCTTCCTCAAATCACCTGCAAATTACAATGTGTAAATAAGTAATATTACAACCATAATCGATACCAAGTAAAATTTTGAGGTAAACACACACAAAAATCTGAAAATAATTTTTATGAATATCTTTGAAGTAATGATACATCTTGGCTCATGCACCATTGCGTTTTTGAATTATTCGAGTGACAATCAACGCATTTAGTAGCTATTAATACAACTACAAATGTAACACTTTTTTGTGGTTGTCAATCCTAGTGAAAGGTTCAAGCACCATATTAATGTGCACAAACTGACAATTATTTGTGCACAAACAAATCACACTTGTATCAGACGACGACAACCACATCCCTCGACAACACGCGAAATTTTTTTTAATCATAACACGCACAAACACCATCTTTGCTACTGCACGGACGTGTACAAGAGAACACATTAATGTGCACAAACTGACACTTACTTGTGCACAAATAAATCACACTTTCATCAGACGTCAACACGCGCAGAATTTCTTAATCATAATACGTGCAAACACCATTTTGCTACTGCACAGACTGACACTTAATTCTGCATAAGCAAATCAGACGACAGCGACATCAGGCTACAACACGCACATAATCTTTTAATCATAACACGTGCAAATACGGTTTTGTTATTGCATGGACGTGTACAAGGGAACACATTAATATGCATAAACTGAAACTTAATTGTGCATAAACAAATCATTCTTGCATCAGATGATAACCACATCAGGCGACAACACGCGCAGGATTTTTTAATCATAACACGTGTAAACACCACTTTTACTACTGCACGGACGTGCACAAGGGAACACATTAATGTGCAGAAACGGACATTGAATTGTGCACAAAATAAATCATGACAACCGCATCAGACGACGACACTCACATATTTTTTTAAGACTTCATGACACGTGCAAAACATCATTCAGCACGGACGTGCACAAGGGAACACATTAATCTGCAAAAACTGAGACTGAGTTCTGCACAAATCAAATCAGACGACAACCACATCAGACGACGACATGTACAGATTTTTTTAAGACTTCATGACACGTGCAAAACATCATTCAGTATGGACGTGCACAAGAAAACACATTAATATGCACAAACAGACACTGAATTGTGCACAAAACAAATCACACGACAACCACATCAGACGACGACACTCACAGATTTTTCTAAGACTTCATGATACGTGCAAAACATCATTCAGCACGGACTTGCACATGGGAACACATTAATGTGCAGAAACTGAGACTGAGTTGTGCACAAATCAAATCAGACGACAACCACATCAGACGATGACATGTACATATTTCTTTTAAGACTTCATGACACGTGCAAAACATCATTCAGCACAGACGTGTACAAGGGAACATATTAATGTGCACAAACTGACACTTAATTATGCACAAAAAAATCAGACGAGAATATCATAATAGATATCCTAAATCGGCCTCAATCACATACGCACCGTGAAAAAAATAGAGGGGAAACAGGTAGCGAAATCTTAAAATCATATTTCTCTTGAATCGACGATATCTTCAATCGTATGAATTATAGAAAAATCGAAAGGACTAATACCTGATTCGACTTCAATCAAAGCCATTGGAGTGTAAATAAAATCTCGCGATTATGAGGATAACACCAACGAAGACCACCAAATTGTCAAAGTGCGATCAAAACCGAACAAATTCAATGAGTGGGGCTTTGAAGATCCAGATGGTGAATTTCAATTTAGACCCCCTCAAAAATTAGGGTTCTTCATGGATTTGAAATGGGGTTTTAATCGATTCATGTTACTTGAAATTTTGATATTCTGCATAGATGGTAGAAGAAAAATCACGAAAGATTTTAGGAAATCACAACTCTACAGGTACATTACGGGAAGTTGATGAAGGGAGTCTTTTAATTTGTTTTATTAAATTAGGACCATTAGATTAGATTGGACTAGTTATAATGGCTAGGATTCATTCTCATTTCTCACCCACGGACCTATTCTCACCGGAACCCAACCCTATATATATATATATATATATATATATATATATATATATATATAGGTATAGGATCATGTGAGAATGGATTCTTTGACGAGAAATGAGAATAAATCCTAACTACTAATTTTAATGCTTGTGATTAAAAATTATGGTGGTTTTCTGTAATTAAAAGATATTCCCTTCACTCTCACACAAAACAAGCGACGGGGAAAAGAAGCGAAAAAAAAAGAAGATAGACGATGTGCAACAATACCCGTCTGTTATTCGAGAGGAAATCCCCTCCACATCGATGTTCGCTCTTTCTTGCTCTTCAATTTCAATCAGTTTTTTCCTTAGCCAGATCCATTGTTTTTCGCATCTCCCTTCTTCATATATTTTCTGAAGTTGCGGCGTGAGACTATATCATGGCCAAATTCCGAAAAAAGGTATGTTTTTTCCTTCATTTTTTTTTTTTTGTGAATCTCAATATTTTTTTCGCGAATCACATGTATATGTGTTTCAAATTAATATTTCGTTGTGGAACTTGATTTGTTTGAGCAGATATTGATTAGTTTTTAATTTTTTTTGAATATTAGTTACTGATTTTAGGTTTTAAGTGGATGAATTGTGGTCGATCTTACTTCTAAAAATTTTAATTCCTGCTAAGTTTGAGAATCCTGTAAACTGACCTACAAACTTAACTTAGTCCTTTTGAAACTTTAATTTTCTGCAATGAATGTCGGATCTTACTTCATGTGTTGTGTGCTTGTGTAATTTTCAATTATTGGACAGTGTATTACTTAGTAGTGTGCAATGTATTACTTGGTAATGTGCAAAATAATTCTTATTATTGTACAATGTATTGCTTTTAATGTACATTGTATACGGTTTCTGTGCATACAGTTTTTTCTTGTATATATCTTGTATATTTTTCTTGATTATGTCACCCTCTGAAAAGGAATTCTTATTAATGCGCACACGAGTTCTTATTATTGTGAAATTTATTACTTATTATGCATCATATATAGTTTCTGTGCATGAAGTTTTTCCTTGTCATTTTTCTCCATATAATTTTTTTTTTTTTTTTTTTTTTTTTTTTTGCAGAAAGATGCGTTTTAAAAATTTCTAAAAGTACAAAATCTGGCCTACTACACCAATGTGGTTGTTAAACTTGAATAACATTTTATGGAGATGTTATGCACAATAAGAGTATAAAATATGAATTTGGGTGTTTTTACTACAAGCACATGGAGTCATATATGGAGGCTGGATTGAAGGTCAACTGTGAGATTGAGACAGGAGATTAAAAAAAATAGTTAAATTGTATCCGAAAGAAGTATTGCCATTCATTGGTATGCGGAGAGATAAACGAGTAGAAGAGTGTATACATGCAAGTCGCGATGGAGTATCTCCCATTTACAAGGCAGAGAAACTTGAACGAAAGGCGAAGGAGAATCACATTGTTATAGCATGTTCATTTTCTATCTGACCGTTATACCATTTAACATTTTCCAATATTTCATTTAAAATTATTCTGTCCTAATGTTGTAATATTATTTCTATTTTACTTAGAATCAGTTTTGATTGTAACAATCACTTATTTACACAATCATGCGTTAAGTTATTCACAATCATGAAATTGCATATTACAAGGATGAATCACACTGTTGTAGCATGTTCTTAATTTCTTGTTTTTCTGTGAGACCATTATTGCATTTAATACTTTGCAGTATACTGTTTTTGTGTGTGAAAATGTCAGTATTTTTAAAATTATATTGTTACATTAATTATAGATATGTGCACAATAGCATTACTAACTATGCACAATACTGACTATGAATTTGCACAATAAAGATTGCATAAGATATGGCTTGTACTTGAATTGTCACATTAAGTTGTTTCTTTTATGTTGAATAAGATGCATTAATTCTTAGTGTTTTATTTCAAATTATTGTAACATTTATATGGTGCTTTTTTGTGTTCATGGCGAGGGAAAGGTGGAGATTTATGTATCCAAATATTGAGGGTTTCAATTAGTTGTGCATATGTTATTATATTATTGTTCATTTCTTACTGCATGATTGTGGATAAATTGATGCACTCATTGGACATGATTGAATTCATAAGTGTCACCGGTGTATAACATTACGATCCGGTTATCGGGTAGAATTGTGGTTGACCCGGACCATACACCATTGATGTCGTACGATATTAGAAAATTGTTAGAAAAGGAAAGAGATCATTTCAATTTTATTCCTAAAATTATCATATCTCCCACTTATGATTTCGAAGCATATTAACCTTCTATTATATTGATCCATCGGTCGATATTTGTATTCAAATTCTTCTTTGAATAAGTTATATCTTTTTAAAATGCGTGATTAAATAAGAAACAATAGAAAAGATTCTACTTTACATTTTTTTTTAACTTTTGTGTGCACAACTTATTGCATAATTATACAATTGACACTTACTTGTGCACATAAACACATCCCACTTGAAACTCATGGACCATTGCAGAAGTACAAAAGCACACTTGCTCCATTACGCGCAATCAATAAAAAAATTATATGTCGAACCAAACCATCTTGTCAATTCATTTTCTGGTTGTCATACAATAAAATTATACTTTAATAAACTAAGATATATGGTATATCAACAATAAACCAAAAAAAAATACGATGAAAAGGAAATGGCCAAAGTTCTTAATTGTGAAACACGAACAAATCATAGTTCAATCTCACATTTAGTACTTAAACCCAATCGACCAACAACTTAAATATGAATTTATGAAATGCTATCGTGCACAATTTATTAAACTATTGTGCAGATCTTATCGCATGGTTGTTCACAAAACTATACTTACTGGTGCACAAACCAGTTTGTAAAATTAAGAAAAGTAAAAAATACAAAAACAATATTAAGGATTGATCTTGAAATATGTCAATTGCTTTCTTTGTTTCTTCCTTGCTCAAATTACCTACAAATTACAATACGCAAATAAGTTATTAATACAATCAGAAAATACATACAAAATAGAAAGTAATTTACAATATTAGGAGAAAACAACTTTCAAGTGTGATAATTATGCATTTTGCCATTGAATAATGTGAAATATCAGGTCACAATTGTGCGTACCACGTCAGTGTGCATGTATTACCCTTTATTTTCTCTCTAGGTAAGTTCTCATATTATTATGTGATTCACTTTCAGCACAAGTCTTGCACATCCTCCATTTTTGGTTCTCTTTCATTGACTTTTCTTGGCCACTCTTTTTCCAAGCTTCAATACCAACAACTGAGGCATAAGACTTTTAAAACTATATAACTTCATCTAATCTTTGTGAATCTCTTATTAATATAAGTGCTAATGACATATACTCATGTCGGTACGCAATATATCATATAATTAGGTGTCATGACCATCCTTTTATTGAAGGGACTCATAATTATGGGATAAACATTCAATATCACATGCACACTTTCTCCATAAATTGTTTCACCCAGAAAATATGACCACACCCGAAACCTGCACTTCCTCCTGTCCTGCACACACAAACACGTCAGAAAAGGACCACCGGAGGTTTTTCGGGGGAAACTTCTCCGATGCTTAAGTCAGAAAGCGGGTGGAGTGTTTTAGCGAGCAAGAAAAGGAATGCGCCAGAAAGACATACCTTTCGCAGCCTTGAGCCTGGGGTATTTATAATTTTTCCAGCGGGGACCCCATCCGGGATTTAGGAAACAAAGGCTGCGAATCTCGGGCTGTTACGCAACCAATCGTGACAAGTGGTCCCACTTGTTCCCTTAGAGGAGAACAGAATGCCTAATCTGCCTTAATCCTGTCCTTCCTAAAATTATCTCCGAGAGAATCCATACCAGACCAGGCTTATCCTAGACTGGTGGGTAATCCCTTTCTTACCTCAATATACTTCTCTGACTTTCTCCATGAGAGACAGCTCAGGTCTTTTATGGGAAAGAGTTGACCAACTTAGATATTGGATCAAATCACCCCCTTATTTCTCGCTAGAGTCCTGATCTGTTCTCCCTGAAGACTAATTCCAGATCGGGAATCTGGGTCAGGTCAGGTTGGCATGGAGGTGAGATCCCTCGCCTCAGACCTTTCTTCCTTCTGGGGTCACACCGGGGGATGTCTATCACGTTGTTAAATGAGACCAGATTCGGTTGGGTCAGATCTGACTATTATTATCTTTTGGCGTGGGGAAACAGTTTGGGTCATCCCAACCAGGTCTTCCTTAAGGTCAGGTTTATTTAGGCCGGACCAACCAGTCCCCCCTCCCCCCCCCCCCCCCCCCCCAACTGTTGGGATGATTCATGGGACTTAGGGCGGTTGAAATTTCATGCCTTTTCAAATTCCGAATTGTCAGACACGGATCCCGCTAAATCCACTTTCCCCAATCAGGTCGTATCCTTTAAGGATGACCTGTGACGTCCTTTACTGATTGGGAATACCAACATGCCTTTTCGAGTACTGTACGATTTGACGTACATTGAATGCGTGTCATCTCGTCCCCTTTTTTAATATTATTTCAAAATTTTGTCTCCTACTTTCCCGGTTCATTCTTTACTTTTGTATTTTCTTTACCATAAAGCTCTCTCTCTAATTACTTCATTCTTCGCCGTCTTCTTCCTCCACAAGGTTTCCGGTCATCTTCAAAAACACACCAGGTACTATTCCGATCTTTTCTTTCCTTTTCTTTTTTAGAAATCATGGCTGCTCCGTCTTCCTCTTCTTCCTCCCTTGACCTGAGTTCTGCTTCCGATTCGCCGGCGGCGGCCTCTTCTTCTCCCAATACCTCCTCCTAATGGGCTCCGGTCATCCCTGGTCACCCTGACAATATAGTTTCCATTGTCAGTGACCGGACTGTGGAGGAATTGGGCGCTAAATTCCACATTCCTGAAGAATTTTCGCTGATTTCTCCCGGCATGGGGGAAAGGGCTTATTCGCCCCGCGTCGGTCATTTGACCTTCTTTATAGATCAATTCCAGGCGGGGCTACGATTGCCCGTTCACCCCTTTATCTTTGAAATTACCAATATGTACAAAGTTCCTGTGCACCAGCTAGTTCCCAATTCTTTTAGGATAATTATAGGTTATAATTTAGCGATGAGGCTCGCCGGACTCACTCCTACCGCGATGACATTTTATTCATTGTTTCAAGTCAAAAATGATCCCTCCGGTTATTTCTATTCATGCGCTCGCCCTGGCGTTCGCTTTTTAATCGGTGGCCCTTCTTCCCATAAGGCCTAGCGAAAGAAGTTCTTTTTCGTGCACTGTTCCGGCGACTGGGGGTTTCCCGCCAAATCTCTTGATCAGCTTCCTACCCAGGCCTTTTTGCCCGTGGGGGACAGATCTCCCAAGTTGAAGAAAACCATTAACACCCTGAACCAGAATGCCCTCAATCTTACCAAGCTCCTCATCCCTTCCACTAGGAGTTTTTCTATTCACGAGAGGAAATGGGTTCTTTAACCCCTTAGATATGTACATGTTAAGAAGGCATTTGTTTTTATCTTTACCTCTTGCTCTTTGAGTGAGCATGGCCTTTAACCTTATAATTTTTATGTAGAAAACATGATGCGCAAGTTGCTTGAGTCCCAACAGGCTGCTCCTGCCCCTAAGAAGAAATCCCAGGATGGTCAGTCGGGTGGGTCATCCGGGACCCGACCCGAACTTCGTGAGGTTTCCCCTGCACCTGATATAGACCTGAAGGTGCATTCCAGATCAGGGAGGAACGAGAGCACCTTACTAGGAAGCGCACCAGACCTGGCAAGGGGCCAGCTCAGTCTGAGGTTAAAGTGGTGAATCCCAATGCCATCCTATTTTCTAACGCCTCCGTTCTCGATTGTTCCGGACCTGTTGCTATCTAGTTCATCCAAGGTCAATGCCCTGCTTCAGATCGGAAGACTTTGGAAAAATGGACTGATCCGAAGTTGATCGAGTCACTATGCCAAGACGAAGACAGGGTAATTACCTCCCTACTTTCCTTTGATGCTTGATTTCATATCTTCCAATTGTAATATGTGATCTCTCTTTTTAAATTAGGCCGCAGCAAAGAGGTCCATCTTGGTGGCTCGCGCGCGAGGTGCTCTCATGAATGCCGATTTGGCAAAAGAGCACAGTCATCTTCAAGGAAAGTACAAGAAGATGACAGCTCTGTGCAGAGAGAGGGGGAATGAGCTGAAAAATGTTAAATCTGAACTTCAGGTGGCCAGGGAAGGAGAAGAAAGTGCTCGGGTAAAAGCATTGGCCGCTCGGGAAAAGGAGGAGGAAGTAAGAGCTGAAGTGGCCAGCCGGATAGAGGCGGCTCTGGCCAAGGGCCGAGAAGAATGGAGGACTGAGTTCTTGAATTCAGAGGATGGACTTCGGCTCATCCAAGTCACCAGGGAGGCAACTAGGCGAGCTTTCCTGGAATCTATGGAGATCTACCAGCTGTTGGTTCCAGAGGCCTTGGTGTACTACAATCTTGGTCTGGACGCGTACGAACAAGGGCTTAAGGAAAACCCCTCCTTACCCTATGACCAAACCATACCTATCCAAGGGAATCCTGAGCCCACCAGCTTCTCCTATTCATCTGAAGGAGACCGTCTTCATCAACTCGGAACTCATGAGTTTGCCGAGCATGTTCTCCAGCTTCTTCGGTCCCCTGCTCCCGAGTCCTCTTTTCACCCAGACCAAAGCGTTACTCTAGCGTTGCCTGCTTCTATTCCCTCTCCGACCTTTGCTGGTTTGGGTGAGTTACCTGGTAGGGTGTCACCAAGTGATCTATCGGAGGAGGATGCTGTGGAGCAGTTTTCTAAAGATCTGAACGGCAGCGATGAGAATGCGGCCAATTAGACTAGTGTTGGCAGCTCCTCTTGTTTTCCTGCTCATCTTCTGAACCAAAACAAACATTCGGGCTTGGGGCCATCTGTCCAATCTCTTTCCCCTTTCTGGTCAGGTCCTTCGCAGCACGTACATAGCTATTCTGGGTTCGTCTGGAATGTTCATCCCATTCACCCCCTGTAATCATGAGGATCTCTCCCCGAACCTCCTGCGCCTGATCATTCCTTCGCCCCGCACTATGGTTGTCTGAACCACGCCTGTTTTCCTAAGGCCGACCTTTTGTGTAAGAGTTAGGCCTGGGTTCTTCTCTTCTCATCCGCACGAACTCTTTGAGGTGCCCAGCCTGCACCATTCTCTCCAATTCATCTTTCAGATGGGTACACTGGTCTGTGTCGTGACCATACTCATTATGGTATCTATAAAATCGGTCAGACCTCTCTTTTCTTGGCTTCTGAGAAAAGGTTTTGGGCCATTTAAGATTAGGATGTCTCTCAATCGCCTGCAAGATCCCCCCCTGAGGAGTCGCCAGGGGCGTGTACTTATCAAAGCAGGGTCGTCCTCCAGCCAGGTCTGGCCTGGATCTCTTTATTGACGGTTTATCCTCTCTATCATACCTCTCTTTCTTCTTCTCTCCTTCCTCCTTGATTTTTAGGGCCTCTTCCAAATGAATGTACTTCTCTTCCCTTTCTAAGAGTTCTCCAAACTTCAATGCTGGCTTCAAAACCAGCGACTGGAAAAATTCTCCTCTCCTGAGCCCCTGTGCTAATTCATTAACTAGAAGCTCTTCCGATGCCGACGGTACTTCCAGCTTCGCATTTGTAAACCGATTGATATAAGCGCGCAGGCTCTCGTTCTCTTTCTGCTTCAAACTAAATAGCTCAAGCGGCATTTTCTAGTATTCCCTGCAGCTAGTGAACTAATGCAGGAAAGCCGAGCTGAACTCATCAAAGTTGCTGATAGAACACGGCGGCAACTAACTAAACCAAAGGTGGGTCGATTTAGTGAAGGTCATCAGGAAGACCCGACACATGACTGCATCTGAGAACTTGTGCACAATTGCTGCAATTTCGAAGCGGCTCAGGTGATCCCACGGATCTGTTGTCCCGCTATACTCGAAGCCCAAAGATCTATAGGAGGCCGGCACATCATCACGCATGACCTCCTCAGTGAACGATGTGCCTCTCCGTGCCGGAACCGTATCAGTGCTCATCATTTTCTTCTTGAATTCTCTTACCTCTTTCTGCAGGCTTTGCATCTGCTCGGCAAGGCCTGGATTAGCCTGACTCGATGTCTCACTGTCGGAGGTAGAGAAGTTTTCTTCTCTGTCCTGGAGGGGGGTCCGATCCGTGCGCTGGCCGCGCAACGGTTCCATTTCCGCTAGCGAAACTGCCCGAGCTGGTGGTGTGTTGGATGGCGGTGTCGAGATCTCCGCGAACTTTTTCTCCACAGCTACCTCCATGGCTTTTCCGATGAGTTCAAACAGTTGCCTGAGGAAGGCTTCGTTTATTAATCCGCCACTGGCTGGCGTGGATCCGTTAGAGGGGGGGTGGCACGGTGCCCAGTCCAGTTGCTACTAATGGCTCCGCCCCCTCTGGCCTTGTCGTTGACGGCCCCGTCGACCGCGGAATGCCCCATGGTGTAGCAGAGTTTGGCATTCCACCCATCTCCCCCACCAAATTTTGTCGTAGACCGTCTGAAGCCATATGTAACTCACGTATTGTATTTCTCACAGACGACGCCAATTGTTTCACCCAGAAAATATGACCACACATGAAACCTGCACTTCCTCCTGTCCTGTCCTGCACAAACAAACACGTCAGAAAAGGACCACCGGAGGTTTTCCGGTGGAAACCTCTCTGATGCTTAAGTCAGAAAGCGTGTGGAATGTTTTAGTGAGCAAGAAAATGAATGCGCCAGAAAGACATACCTTTCTCAGCCTTGAGGCTGGGGTATTTATAGTTTTCGGGGACCCCATCCGGGATCTAGGAAACAAAGGCCGCGAATCTCGGTCCGTTACGCAACCAATCGTGATAAGTGATCCCACTTGTTCCCTTAGGGGAGAACAGAATGCCTGATCTGCCTTAATCCCGTCCTTCCTAAAATTATCTTCGAGAGAATCCACACCAAACCAGGCTTATCCTGGACTGGGGGGTAATCCCTTTCTTAACTCAATATACTTCTCTGACTTTCTCCAAGAGAGCCAGCTCAGGTCTTCTATGGGAAAGAGCTGACCAGCTTAGATATTGGATCAAATCACCCCCTTATTTCTCGCTAGAGTCCTGATCTGTTCTCCCTGAGGACTAATTCCAGACCGGGAATCTGGGTCAGGTCAGGTTGGCATGGAGGTGAGATCCCTCGCCTCAGACCTTTCTTCCTTCTGGGGTCACACCGGGGGATGTCTGTCACGTTGTTAAATGAGACCAGATTCGGTTGGGTCAGATCTGAATATTATTATATTTTGGCGTGGGGAAACAGTTCGGGTCATCCCAACCAGGTCTTCCTTAAGGTCAGGTCTATTTAAGCCGGACCATAAATCTATGCATAAAAAGAATATATACCACATATAACACGGCATAGAACTTCATTACATGTGCACAATTGATTACACAATTGTACTCAAGTTAATACATTACCCTGCCCAATTGGGAGGAACATTCAATATCACATGCAAAATCTTGCATTGAATCAGTGCACAAAACAGTATACGCCACAGATAACACGACAGAAAAATTATTTAAAACTTCATAACACGTGTAAACATTATTTTGCTACTGCACGGTCGTGCATAAGCGAACACATTCTTACTTGTGCACAAACCACATCACACTTGCATCAGATGACAACTACATCAGACGATAACACACGCATAACTTTGTAATCATAACACGTGCAAACAATATTTTGCTACTGCACGACCGTGCACAAGCGAACACATTAATGTGCACAAACTGACACTTGTTTGTGCACAAACACATCACACTTGCATCAGACGACAACACGCGCATAATTTTTTAATCATAACACGTGCAAACACCATTTGCTACTGCACGATCGTGCACAAACGAAGACATTATTGTGCACAAACTGACACTTACTTGTGCACAAACACATCACACTTGTATCAGTCGACAACCACATCAGACGACAACACACACAGAACTTTCTTATCATAACACGTACAGAACCTTAACTGATTAACTCAAAAATTCCAAACTCAAAAATCCAAAAATAAGATGAAATATTGAAATCAGATGAACTCCCTAATTAAAATAAAACATTACCTAATTCGTTCAAAATTGAAGCCGTCAGGGTGCAACTAAAATTAAAATTCGTTGAACCAAGGAAAAAATTGAACAAGTAAGGGACCAAAATCGAACAGGAATTACCTCCAAAATTGAATAAGATTCTCCCTAAAGTAGAACAGGATTTGTTACACACCTACCTCTATGATCTACTCCAGCCCAACCCTAAATTCGAACACGACTGTCAGGCCGATCTCTATTACTCCGACCCAAATCTAAATTCGTACGGGATTGAAGAACATGATTGATTTTTTTGATTAACTGGTTTCTTGAAAAATTATATGGATAAATTGGATGATGAATCGAGCAGGAGACGCACGTGGTTTTGATGAATCGAGTAGGATAAGAAACCTTTTGATGAATCGAGCAGCAGGAGACAAAGGTTTTTGGGGATAAAAGCTTCCCTTCCCTGCATTTATTCTCATTAAATTTATTCTCTTTTTAATTTGTTTGATTAAACTATATCCATTAGATTATCTTAGATATAATGGCTATGATTTATTCTCATTTCTCACCCACGGACCCATTCTCATCGGAACCCAACCCTATACATAAGGCCATTCCTAATAGAGCCTCTGAGAAGGGTTTGATGGGTAACCTGATCCTTAACACAGCAAAAAGTAGGATGAAATCCAAAGTAAACATAGTTATCTTGAGCAAATTGAGAAACACTAATGAGGTTTTTAGTCATGTGCGTCACATGAAGGAGTTTTTTGAGTAAAAAGGATTTGTTGCTGGGTTTGAACTGAGAATTACCAATATGAGGAATACACAAACCTGATCCATTTTCAACTTGAACCTTGTTGTTCCCGTGGAATTCTGAGGCGATGTGGAGATTGGCGAGGTCATTGGTGACATGATGAGAGGCTCCTAAATCTGCATACCAACTTACATCACTACCTGAATCAGACATTAGCGATAGAGCAGAGGGATCAATGGACTGAGTGACTGGATAGGCTGAGTAAGAGGTCACAGAAGTGTTTGAGCTATTCTGAGCATTATTGGACGGTGCAGTATAGGCAACATCAAATATGTAAAAACACTTGTCAGCAGAGTGGTTAGAGTAACCACAAACTTGACAAGGCGACCTGTTTCCTGGTCTGAAACCTCTTCCACATCTTTTTTTGTTGCTATTATTACTTCCTCTGCCACCTCTTCTAAGGTGGCGACCTCTTCCTATGTTGGCTCCTGCAGCAGTTCAGGTTTCTCTTTTCTGACCAGAGAACTAAGTAGTGAAGTTGACAGTAGGGCTTGATCCTTCTGTATTGACGAGATTTGGTGAATTTCCAGCTTCCAGTCTGGTCTCATATCTTAGTAACATAGGCAGGATGTTTCTGAGAGTGAGAGAGAGTCACTCCTAGCTGTAGCTGCTACCACCACCGGGTCAAAATCTCCTCTGAGCCCAGTAAAGACATGCATTTCTTGATCTTCTTCAGAAATGGGTTACCAGCAGAAGCTAGCATGTCGCAGTAGGTCTTTACTTTGTTGACATAGTCCCTAATGCTCATGGTTCCTTTCCTGATAGAGGAAAGCTGCATCTTGTACTGCATTTTTCTGGCTACAGTTTGACTGGAGAAGTTAGCCTTTAGAGTTTGCCATATTTGTCTTGAAGATACGAGGCCAACCATCATGGTGAGTAGATTTTCAGAAAGGGAAGAGAGAAGCCAGGATGTTTACAACTGATCTTGCCTAACCCAGAGTAGAAATTCAGGGTTTATGGATCCTTCAGCGATCTGGGATGGAGGTTTGATTTCTCCAGTGGGGTAGCCTTCCAGACCGTACCCTCTGACGGCTGTGTAGACTTGCATTTTCCAAAGCAGGTAATTTGAATCATTTAACTTGATCGAGATAATATGATTTTGTAGCTGAATAGTTGAGTTTGAATTTTTTGAAGATAGAGTGTTATTCTGGATAACTGAGTGAGAACTCGCCTGAGCCTTATGTGATGGAGTGGAGTTACCCTCCATGAGAGATAAGAAGAGGAGAGAAAAATAAAGACAGAAGAGATATTCTGAGCCAGGCAAAAACCTACTCTGATACCATGAAAGAAAGTAAGGAACACATATTTGATGAAAGATTCAGTGTTCACTTTTTCTGAGTATTCAATCAGTCATTTTCTTAAGGATTATAGTAGAGAATGTTCACAACTATTTATAGTAACATGCAAGCCAAATATATCCGTAAAATATGTGGCTAGAAATCCTACAGTACACTATGAAATATCTACCTAGAATATGTGGTCACTATTGCTACAGTACAATCTTACAGCTATATTGAGCTAGATGTACTGGATTAGGGCTGACATCATCAGCTGACATAGTGTAGCTCGTCCTCTGATGAGACCCATTGCTAGGTTTACGTGTTACCTCTTGAAGACCTCTCGTACAACCTGAATAGTCGATAATCTTACGACCTAGCGTTGCACTCATCTTCAGGTTGCCAATCTTCATATGACCAGGCGATCTGTATTTATCAGGTCGCTAAGTATTATCTCTATTATGGAGAATGAGGTTTTCGAATGCCTAACTTGCGAAAAAGAAGCTGAAACTATTGTTGTCCAAGAGACTTAGTAAATATGTATGCGGGTTGTGCATTAGAGTGAACATGAAAAGTAGTAATATATCCAGCTTAAACTTGTTCTCTCACAAAGTGACAGTCCACTTCGATATATTTAGTATGTTCATGAAACACAGAATTTGCAGCAATGTGAAGGAGGCTGACTATCACAAAACAAACATATGAGTGTAATGATAAACTATAAGGGAACTTAGGAAGGTTTTCAGCCAAACAAGCTCACAACTATCGATGACCATGGATCGATATTCAGCCTCATTCTAAGAACGAGAAATAATTGGTTGCTTCTTAATCTTCCAAGAAACATAAGAAACCCCCAACATAATAAAATAGGCTATAAGAGGCCGCCAAGTTAAAGGACAACTGACCCAATTAGAATCACAATAAACATTATGTTTTAAAGCATATCTTTAAATAAAAGAAGTCCTTACACAGGTTGGCCTTTCAAGTAGCGTATGGCATGAAGAGAAGCATGCGAGTGAGCATATCTAGGAGATTGCATAAACTAAGCAAGAGTGTGAACGACATAACAAAGTTCAAGACAGGTAACAGTAAGATAGACAAGTCGCCTAATAAGACAACGATAACAATTTGGAGATTTGAAATAAAGACCAATAGTTGTAGCTAATTAGTGATTATACTTCATGGCAAAGTCATAAGGCATTGCATCAAATACACCGACTTCAGAAATAATATCCAATGTATATTTACGTTGAGAAATAAATAGGCTATTCAGTCCCCTAGCTATCTCAATCCCTAGAAAATACTTCAAAATACCAAGATCTTTTGTGTGAAAATAAGTGTTTAAATATGCTTTGAAATTAGAAATGGAAACTGAATTATTCTCTATAAGAATAAATTCATAACATATAGAGAACATGAAGAATAACACAATTCTTATCTAGAGAAACTAATGAATATTCAACGTATGATTGAGTAAATCCGAAAATCTTTAAAGCGGAAGCAATCTTAGTAAACTAATTTATAGGCATATAATGAAGACCATAAAATGAATTTTGTAGGTGACAAAATTTCATAGGAGAAGACCCTGAAAACCCAAGAGGAAGAGACATAAAAACCTCGTCATCAAGATTGACATGAAAGAAGGTGTTGTGAACGTCCATTCGATGAAGTTTTCAAACTTGAATAATGGACACCATAAGTAATACACGTACATAGACCATCTTAGCAACAAGAGTGAAAATATCACTCAAATCAGGAACCACAACTTTTTTATTTCCAAGGATGACTAAACTAGCTTTGTGGCACTAAATAGTGTCATCTGAGTTATATTTAATCTTGTACACCCACTTACAGCCGATTGTTTTCTTTCCCAACACTCATACTATTATTTTCAAGAGCCTCAATCTCCACATGCATAGAATCATACCACTTTGGGTGATGAGCTACTTCATAGAAACTCGTAGGCTCATACCCAGCAGTAACTGATGCAAAAAATAGACATGCAACTAAGAAAAATTAGCACAAGCAAAATAAATAAGTATTCGATAAGGCATACCTAAGAACGAAGATGGTGAACGGGATATCGAGGGGGAAGGAGTCTAATTGGTGAGTTGTATATAGTCCCATAATTGTGTCGATAGTTGGCGATAATAGAGGTAATATAGAGCGACCTGATAAATTCAGGTTGCCTGGTCATATAAAGATTGACGACCTAAAACATCGTGAATTTTTAAATTTCTTCTTTTTTAACATTCATTCATTAACCTATGGTGAGATGGTATGCATATGATACTTCTTCAAAAAATTAAATTCAAGACTTTATGATAAATGGGATTTTAAGAAAATCATATTACATCAATGGTATATATTTTAAGTCCTCGACAATTCAAAATAAAGAATAGCTTACATAATTTTTTTTCTCATCATATTTTGTTAATCTATGCATTCATAATAAATTTTTATTTAGATTACATAAAATCTAAATTTAAAGTTTTTACTTTTATTTACTCATTTGTTTTAGATTTACATGAGCTGCTATTTTATATTTTAGTCGGAACTCTATAACTAAAACTTTATACTTTTGTTCATTTCCAATCATCTTACGTCGTGTTAAGTTATATTTACTAAATAAAATTATCAGTAATGCAACTCTATAATTTATTAGTAATTCAAATGTAGAGGTCTTCAATGTATTGGAATGCAGCGGTCGAGTTCAACAAATATATCGACAGGTATATATATATATTTTTAAGTTTATCTTGAGAAAATTAATATAATAAGATAATTTTAAGATATTCACCTATTACATACATATGTATGACAAATTCTAATGTAACAATAGCAGATATATATCGATAAAGGAATCGTGATAGAATGAAGAGAAAATATAATAGCCTTAATACTACACAAAAACAAAAGTATATTGACAAAATAAAGAAGTATAAGAAGAAACAAAGTTCCTAGGTTGCATGTCTTTTTATAAATCAAATATAACATGAATAGTAAGGTTATTATTCTAAAATATAATGTACCTATATTATGAAAAAAATATCAGTTTTATAACAATTCTTTTATTTTTATTCTTTTCCTTTTAGGTTCAATACTATATGAACCAGTAATTTCAGATTTACACGAACTCCAAAGTATGCCCAATTGCATAAATTGTGAAGTTGTGAGATTTGAACATGAACATCTGTCTTTCTGTTGCGATAACGAAAAAATCAAACTTGCACCAACTGAAGTTCCTAATGAATTATACGATTTTTTATCAACACAATTAGAAGAGGCCATTCAATTTTGAGCCAATATTCGTCCTTTCAATTGTATGTTTTCTTTTACCTCATATGGAGTAAAATTGGATAAAGAAATCGCATCTTCACGTCAAGGTGTTTATACTTTTTGAGCTCAAGGAATGGTGTATCATGATCTTCCAGGGTTAATACCAAGAGATAATGGTCGTGGTCACTTTCAGCTATATTTTATAGAAAACAAATGAAATTGAAAATAGACTGAAGATTCTTGAGAACTCTTCTTTAGGTGAGGTTACTGTAAATAAACTCATGAAAGTACTAGAGGCAAATCCGTATGCAAAGATATTTAGAAAATAAATGATTACCCTTCTTTGGATGATCTTAAGCTCCATATCTCAAAAGATGTTAAGCTAGATCAATGAGTTTATAATTCTCCAATAGCTGATCAGGTTGCGGCTATATGGGTGGAAGGAAATAACAGTAACACACCATGTGAGCATGATATTCTGGTCCATGCTCATTCTGGGGGTCGACATAGAATAAAACATTTTTATGGTTGTTATGATCCTTTACAATGTCCACTACTTTTTACAAGAGGTCAAACGGAATGGCATCAAAATATTAAAATGATTGCTGCCATGAAATCTAACTTACCAAAAAATGGTACAAAAGTTATGCTTTATATTAATGTTTATAAAGTCAGATTTTCTGCTATATAAATTATTATCCAATTCATTTTTTTCTCTAACTTTTTTTTTCAACAAATAAGATTTTTTCTCATGAATAATATAATTCAGTTTTTAATTGACTCCACCCTTACTTTCATAATCTTAACGGTTGTGACGTTTTTAAGATCTATGCTTTAAATTCATATATTAATGTTATTGAGTATACTTATTGTAATCCTTACTTTATAATATTAATTAAATTGTTTTCAACAAATTATATTCCAGGGAGTTGTCGGATTATTGATGATTTTGCTACAACTTCAAGATTTCTCTCTTCAAATAATACTCGTGAAGAAGAAGAAGAAGGTATGTATGTCTATATATATATATATAAACATATATTATAAATATTATTAAATCTTGATTGTGACTATTAAAACATACATTTCGTTTTAGAGAGTGGTCAAGCTATTGGTTATGTTGCGTCAACGTCAGGATTTTTCTCAGTTAACGATATACTTTCAAAAGAACAAGAAGGTGTACTTATATAATTTAAAAACTTCTAACCTAATATATTAGACATCAATTTCAACTTTCTTATTAGAATTAGTGTTTTTATATATTTTCATAAAACTTTCTTCTTATTTTCAGTTGTCATGGAGGAAAGTAATAAAAATGTGTCATGTAGACAATTCAGTTGCTATAGGATACAAATTAGAAATCATAGACAATCGACTCTTCTTCTTGCAGGTAAGGCTATTGCAACAATATGTTGTTGATATGTACATAAAACTTGAGACTATCAGGTTTGGTTACTACCATCAATATCAATCTAACATGAGAGCTGAGCTTTACCAAGGCATTATGAATAGTGTTTTGAAAGGAGAAACAAGAGGAAGTGAAGTGGTTCACAAAATTGTTCTTCCTTGATCATTTATCGGGGGTCCAAGAGATATGCATTGCAGATATCTTGATGCACTATCATTAGTACAAACTTTGGAAAGCCTGATTTATTTATTAGAATGACTTGTAATCCAGAGTGGAAAGAGATACAATATAAATTGTATGATGGCCAACGACCTCAAGATCTAACCACGAGAGCATTTCGAGCAAAATTACATGATTTGAAAAATCTGTTTAAAAAAAAATATATTTAGAGATGTTGCTACCCATGTTCATGTCATTGAGTTCCAAAAAAGAGGGTTACCCCATGCTCAGATGTTGATAATTCTCAAGTCTACGTATAAAACTACAACTCCTTTTCTTTTTGACATTTTTGTTTGTGCTGTGCTTCCCAATCAGAAAATGAATCCTGGTCTGTTTAACTTAGTTGTTAAACATATGATGCGTGGACCATGTGGGGATAAGAACATGAAGAACTCTTGCATGATGAATGGAAATTGAAAATACCATTATCCAAGATAATATTTTGAAAGCACAATACAAGGAAAAGATGGATATCCAATTTACAAAAGAGTAAAAAACGGTTTTATAGTTCAACTTAGCAAAGCACAACTTGACAATCATTGGTAAGTACCTTATAGTACATATCTCTTGTCAAGGTATAATTGTCATATCAATGTTGAGATATATTCAGGAGTGACGGCAGTGAAATAATATATATACAAGGGACATGACAAAGTTGCATTCCATCTTACCCATGACAATGAAGATAATTTAGTTGATGAGATCAAATAATTTCAAGATGCTCGGCGGGTTTCTCCTCAAGAAGAAATGTGGAGAATTTTTGAGTTTAATTTGAATGAATATTTCCAGCAGTTATAAATTTGCCACTTCACCTCCCATATCAACAATGTGTTAGTTATTGTGAAAATCAGAATTTAGAGAATATTTTGAATTCGGAACATATATAAAAAATAATGCTTACTAATATCTTCTCGATGTGCTCAAATAGTGAAGAGGCAATAAAATATCTTTATCGAGAATTCCCACAACACTATGTGTGGGACAAACGAGGGAAATGTTGGAAAGAAAGAAAACGAGAGATGTCATTGGTCGTATGCATACTACAAAGCCAAATGAAGGAGAAAGATATTATCTAAGGCTCCTTTTGAATCATGTTAGGGGTCAAAACCTTTGGATATTTGCTAACAGTAAATGGTGTACGTTACTTATGCTTCAAGGAAGCTGTAGAAAAAAGACGCTTGGTTGAATCTGATTTGAGTGTTTTTGAGTGTTTAAATGAAGATGTAACTTTTCAAATGCCAAATGAGTTGCGAAGACTTTTTGCAATCTTACTTGTATATTGTGCTCCAACAGACGTTAAAGTACTTTGGAATACATACTTTGAGGCAATGTCTGAAGATTTTAGAAGAGTCTCAAATACCTCAATTGAACTACAAGTTGCAAAAACTCTAAAAAGTTTGAACTTTTTCTTGTAGAGCATGGGAAAGAGCATTGGTTCTTATGATCTTCCTAATATTCAAGTTGATATTGATAACATTGATGAAGATTATCATACCTCTGAAAGATTATGAAGGAGAGGAAAAGCTTAATTTGGAACAACACAAAGCTTTTACAATGATCTTAGAGTGCATAAATAAGGGAAATGGGGGAATACTTTTTGTGGATGGTCCTGATGGAGCGGTAAAAACGTTCTTATATCGTGCATTATTAGATCATCTTAGATCTAAAATCTAATAGCTCTTGCAACAGCCACGTCTGGATTTGCAGCCGCAATTATGCCAGGTGTGAGAACAATACATTCATGCTTTAAAATACCAATAGATGCAAATGAGTCAAGTCAGTGCTCTATATCAAATCAAAGCGGTGATGCAGAGTTGCTCCATAAATCCAAACTAATATTGTGGAATGAGGCACCAATTGCAAAATGATGGTTAAAAGAGAATGTTGATCAATTGTTGAAAGATGTAACGGGAAATAAAAAGGATTTTGGAGGAAAAGTGGTAGTTTTTAGGGGAGACTCTAGACAAATGTTACCGGTTGTTCCTAGGGCGATAATTCATCAAACTATTTCTTTAAGTTTGGTGAAGTCGAGTTTGTGGTCCAAAATAAAAAAAAGTTACTTTTAACAAGGAACATGAGGTCAATAAATGATCCAAGTTTCAGTGATCTTTTAATTAGAGTGGGAAATGGGGAGAATAAACTGATCTAAGGTAACATTACAATTCCCAATGAGATGATATTATTGAGTATGATAATGAGGAAGACTCAATAAATTGACTTATGGGAGTTATTTTTCATACTTTAGCTAAAAACTGCCATTCATCTCAGTACAAGATAAGTCGAGCAATATTAGCCTTTAGAAATGAACAAGTTGATCGACTGAATGGAAATTTGATCTCAAACTTTACTGGAGAAGCAAGAACATTTAGAAGTTTTGACGAAGCTACTGATGACACGAACAACTATTATGAAGAGGACTTTTTGAACTCATTAACTCCAAATGGCTTGCCCCCTCATAAGTTGGTGCTAAAACGAAATTGCCCAATAATCCTTCTCAGGAATTCGGACCCATCAAATGGGTTGTGTAATGGTACAAGAATGGTGTGTCGAGGTTTCAGAAGTAATGTAATTGATGCAGAGATTATATTTGGACAACATAGTGGAAAACATGTTTTTTGCGCCTAGAATACCACTTTCACCATCTGAAAATGAAGGTTATCCACTTCAATTTAGGCGTAAACAATTTCCAGTCCGACTATGTATTGCCATGAAAACCAATAAAGCTCAAGGACAAACCATTATGAATATTGGGGTCTATTTACCGTAATCAGTATTTTCGCATGGTCAATTAGATGTTGCTCTCTCTAGAGGTACTTCAATGAGTACAACTAAAGTGTTGATTAAACCAGACATAGAAAATGGAAAAGAAAATACAAAAATAAAAAATATTGTGTACAAACAAGTCCTAAGTGCATGTATAATGTCTTTTCCTTTTCTTTTCAATTACATATCACATGTTGTCAATGCTAAGTAATATTTTTTTATTGATAAAAAATAGTAATAGTTAAATATTTATTTATCATTTAACCTTTATATTTGAATTATTTATCATTTTAACCATTTCTACTTTCATTTACTTAATGTTGTTATTTGTATCTTTTATTGCAATGTGTTTATTTTATTTATTTATTTATTATTTTAACCTTTTATCCTTTCAGTCTTCTAATGCTGTTATTGGAACAAGTTTACAATTTGATTCAAATTTGGAGGATCAACCCATAGGAGAAGTAGTTTTGGGGTCAACAATAGGTTATTTCCAAATCCTAACATATATATATATATATATATATATTTTTTTTTTTTTTAAATACAAAAACTCTTTTTTTAAATTGAAGGACCCGTATGTCAATATAACATAAAGACAAAAAATAGAGTTTGCTGATCACAAGACCAATCAACAGCCAAACAAGTACATAATGGCAAACCGACCAAAAAGTCAAGTTATGAAAGAATACTCTCATACAGTTGCAATTTGTTGCAAGTATTTTTTCTTGTGTGTGAAATGGCTTAATATAATATAATATAATATAATATAATAACATGCACTATTTTAATACTATTTGTCTACAATTACCTTAATTTCTTGAAACCGCTACAATTTTTTTTATATAAACTTTTAACGATTTCATGTTCTTTCATTGTGTCATTCAGGATTGCATAACGTTCGTCGGTCATGAATTCCCTTGAATTTTAGGTGATTATTTATTTTTACTTGTTCTAAACTTTGTTAAGCTCTTCAAATTCATGAATGGAATAATATTTTTCTCTCTTTAACTACTCTTCAAATTCATGAATAAAACAATATGTTTACTTTAACTGTTCTTCAAATTCATGAATGAAAAAAATATTTATTAATAGGACAAGTTATTCTATTTCTACGTTGAATGTTAGAAAGTAAAGGGTATTTGTAGGATAAGTTGTTCCATTAACATGAAAGTAAAGGTTGCGGCGCAGTGTATATGTGAGAATATTAGACCATATGGACAAACAAGATGATAGCCTTTTAGAATCATTTTTATTGTTTCAACCTTTCCAGTAGAATGTTAAGTGTTCGAGTACAGATCGGTTTTACGCGATAAAGAGGGACCAACTCTCTAAGCTTAAATGTTCCTCAACGGCCATGCAATCCGACTGTTTATAGAATTTAACCAATCGACTCTGATGCATAAGATCGTAGAAATACTAATGATTAATTTAAAAAGTATGGTATTATGTTTCCGAGTGTCATAAATTTGGTTACGAGCCTGAACATTTTTACATCATTTGAAGTATAAATATATAATGCCTTTTCGAGTTATTTTATCTCTTTATAAGTTGTGCAATATTGCTATTTTTATACAATTTAATTATCATTACCTTAATATCTTTAGTATGTTGATTGTGCTCGCACAAGATTTTGCTATCATCGTATGATGCTTGACCAGAAATGGACACTATGTGGAGTAAAGTCCCGACTGCAAGACGTTAGGTTAAAGTAAGGGGTGTGTCTTATTCACAATATAATCCTTGGTTTACATTCTTGAGCGTTTCTCTTAGTTTCAAGTCACATTATTTCATGTGTCTCGGACATATTTAACATATCTAGAAATAAATTATGTTATTACTTTTACAATTTTCTTGGAGTAGAACGATCTGTGTATTGGTTGGTCAAATAATGAAAATATTTTAAGACACAATTCGTCAAGGTACTCAGATCATTTTTTTTTCATAGTTCCATAACATTGAGGTTAAAATTCTCTATTATTCAAATTTGCAATGTAAACAAAGGAAATAGACATAATATGAACGATATCTATAATTAAAATATAAATTTAAATGAATTATATTATACTTAAAATGAGTTAAAACATATATTTCATGTGCAACGCACGTTCACCTTACTAGTGTTTTAAAATACATCAGACTTTAGGAAAACACACAACATGCTTTAACATTTGTCAGAAATTGGTCGTGTCTACATAAGATTTGAAGCGATTTAATAGACAAGAAACATATGCAAACAACATGTTCTAATATCAAGCAAAAATTGGACGAGTCTAAATAAGATTAGAAGCGATTTAATCAGACAAAGACATGAGAATTTAGCGTTTAAACATGGACTAATGAGAACTAGACGGGATAGAACACATGCACCCTTCCTTATATAATGTCCCAAATTGTAGTCTTGCCATAAATAATCCTTTAATTTTTATTTTTCTTTTAATTTTTCTTATTTCCCTTTTTTATTTTTTCTCCTCACAAATAGGTAGCCTAGCCTAGTGGGACTCCATGTTGCAATTGTTGACATTTAAGTTCCGTGCAGAGTATATATTGCAAACTGATAGAGAATTATGTGTTCCCATGGACATGGCAATTAATGGCATAGGTTCAGGGGCATTGGCCTTTAAAGGTTCAAACTACTTTATTAGGTTTCCTAACTTACTGTATTGTTTGTACTACTTTGTAGCCATCACCATCCACTACAGTTGCTTTCATTCTTTACAAGAAAGAGGATGTACATAACAATTATTACCAGATCCAATTCGATTTACTCATATTTTTTCAGGAAAAATATATACATAGTTAATTTCCTTTGATAGTTACGTCACACTCCATGGTGGCTCAAAATATCTTACCGTTGGTTTATAGATTGGGTCCATTTTGTTTCTTGCACGCTCAATTTAAACTTGGTCTCTTTAATTATAATTATTCATTTTAAACATATGATCCCCTCTTGTACAAAGATTTCGAAATTATACCAACTTTTAATAATTTTCTCCCAACGGGTTCAGACAAAGTTGGCCCTCTAACGTTAACTCTTGTTTCTACATTTCCTCAATTTTCCAAAAAGGAAAAGGAAAAACACAGAAATGAGTCTTCTATAAATAAAGTAGACAACACCAGACATAGTAATTTTTCTTTAAAAAAAATTCAAATTTTTGAGAAAGAAAAGGTCAAAAAGACAAGCAACAAGGAAATATTAGCCAGCTGATGGGCCCTACTCAACCAGTAGGACAACGGACACTCACAACCGTTACATATCTATATCTACAATAATAGCATTTTTTAATGATTTTTTTTTTCTTGTTCATTATTTAAAATACTCTTACACATATGAAAACCTAATTTTTTATTTTTATTTTTTGGTACACATGAGGTGTTGTAATTTAAATCGTGCTTAATGATGACATGTAGACATTTTCTTTAGTATAAAAACCAATTTCAATTCTAAATGGGACTACGAAATAGGTTTTATTTTTTTATTACGTGATGTTGAAATTAGCAAGGGAAGGGAAATAATAATTACTTGGTTGGAATTTTCAAACAAAGATTGAGGTCATTTGACAGCCTGTCACAAAATAGTTTAACAAGATAACGAATAAGCTTCTTGGATTTCACGTTTCATCTTAAGTTATAAGAATATTTTCTTGATTTTATTATTTCGATGACGAATTGACAACCATGTCACCATGTTTTATTTTGCTGGAAAATAGGATTTAAAGGGGGAATAAAATCTCCCCAACACGAAGTTTAGTCTGATGGGGTCGAGATAGACTTGATTAATCCTAATCCAAAAGACTTCAGTATAAACACGTAACTATTAGTATAATAGATAAATATAATCGTAATATTTGATCTTAATAGCTATGAATTACGCACACAATCCTTTATTTATACATTACTTGCAGACTTGCAGTTATCTACTGAAGTATAATCTTCACTTTATCGATGATGATATATTGATATAATATTTGGTTTAAATTTCTCACTACCCCAAGGGAAGCATGAAATTAGTTTGCCTTTTTTTTGTTTTTTACCCCCAAGAATTATGCTTAGCCAAAGTTTATCCGAGTTTGTGCACATAATATGTCATAAAGTCTACGCATAATATTTATTTTTTCCAACTAATATAATGGTTTTTTCATCTTTTTTGTATCTAAATGATAATATGGCAAGTTGGCAACATATATATATAGGAAACATACGATAATATCTTCACGGACTGACCTAAAAGAAAACTAAAAAAGAGAGAGATAAATATGATAAAATAACAATTGATACAAAGTAATTTTAAAAAGGCCTAGCTACACCATAAAATTCCACTAATATTTAATATATCATATTAATTTTAACGAAGTGGAGAATAAAAACAATTAATAGGCTTTTTTTTTTTAAGAATTATTTCTTTTATATATATTATATAAGTATCAGAAAAAATAAGATTCACCAATTCATTTCTTGATAAATAAAATATTAATGATAACAATACGAATTTTTAATATTTTAATAACAAGTATATTAATACCAACATTAATTTATTGAATTATTAATTAGATTTTAAGAGTATAATTAAAATATAATAAATAAACTAATATATTAATATTATAAATAATTAATATATTAATTATGTAAAATTAACCGTATATAGAAAAAGATTACATGAAAGAATGAAAGGTAAGTTCGATAACTAAAACAACTTCAAAAGGGCAAAAATGGAAGGTGGCCAACTAAGACAATAATAAGAAGATTCCGGGGCAATTATTATATACAGAGATATTATCAAATTACAGCCACAATATTAGTAGTATCCTAGCTTGAATTTGATTTTTTCGTTTTTTGAATTATAAAGAAAATTAAAAAGAGAAAATAAATAAAAGAGGTGGGTTCAGGGTGTTGGTGTTAAAATGGACCCCAATACAAGAGTGGTAACGAGCTGGCAAAAATTTCCTAAGTCTTTTTGACAGACTGTTCCTCTTCACGCACAACGCCACTAATACCCTCTCCACCACTCTCTCCTTCAAATCCCCCAAATATCTCTCTCTTATTAATACCCCTCCCTAATCCCCATTTTCTTCCCATCTCTATCTGTATCTCTATCTCTCTTTTCTTTCTTATACAGCAAAAGGGTTTTTCGATTCCTTTCATTTTCGTGTCCAAGAAAACAAAAACGAAAACTTTTTTGTTATCAATCAATTAATCATGGCCGATGAAACAAAGAAACCAACTTCTGAGACATGCGCAGCCGAAGAGGTTGTCGTTTCTGATATCCCGGCGCCTGAGAAGCCCGCAACCGCTGTCGTAGAGAAGGACGCGCCGCCGCAGCCCAAGCCCGAGGTCGAGAAACCGGCGGCGGAGGAGGAAGACGAAAAGGAAGAAGCTTCTGATGAGAAAAAGATCACTGAATCCGCTTCCTTTAAGGAGGAAAGCAACAAGGTTGATGACCTCATCGACCCAGAAAAGAAAGCCCTCGACGAGCTCAAACTGCTGATTCAGGAGGCGCTCAACAACCACGAGTTCACCGCCCCGCCCCCGCCGCCGCCCCCCGCCAAGGAGGAGGAGGTGAAAAAAGAGGAAGAACCAAAACCTGAAGAGAAGAAAGAAGAAGAAGAAACAAAACCCGAAGAGAAAAAAGAAGATGAGCCTTGTGAAGCACCTGCTGAAGTTCCGCCGCCGCCTCCCGCGGCGGAGCCCGTGAAAGAAGACGCGGCGGAGAAGAAGGTTGAAGAAGAAAAAACCGAAGCGGCTGAAGAAATCAAAGAAACCATAGTTCACGAAGTCGCAGCCCCTGTTCCGCCGCCGCCGTGCCGAGGAGCCGGCCGCCGCGCCAGCGGCGGAGGAGGAAGCGACCCCACCGCCGCCGCCGGAGGAGGTCTCCATCTGGGGTGTCCCTCTCCTCGCTGACGATAGGAGTGACGTCATCCTCCTGAAATTCCTCCGGGCCAGGGATTTCAAGGTGAAAGAAGCTTTCGCGATGCTTAAAAGCGTTGTTTCATGGAGAAAGGAGTTCAAAATCGACGAGCTTCTAGAAGAAGAATGTATTGGTGAGGGGCTTGGAAAAGTGGTGTACATGAACGGAGTTGATAAAGAGGGACACCCTGTTTGTTACAACGCTTTCGGTGAGTTTCAGGATAAGGAGTTGTACAGCAACACCTTTTCTGATGCTGAGAAGAGGGCTAAGTTCCTGAGGTGGTATATTCAGTTTCTTGAAAAGAATATCAGGAAACTTGATTTTAGCCCTGATAATGGCATTTGCACTATTGTTCAAGTCACTGATCTTAAGAACTCACCTGGGCTTCTCTTGTTCAAGAAAGAACTTCGCCAGGCCACTAATCAGGCCCTTCAATTGCTCCAGGATAATTACCCTGAATTTGTTGCCAAACAGGTACTAAGATTATTTTATATTATTTTTTAATTTTCTGATTTTTTATTGGTTTCAAAATTCAATTTTTTGGTGCTATTTATAATTATTTGGGGTGATGCATATACAATTATATATATATAGGTGTTCATCAATGTGCCATGGTGGTATGTGGCATACAATAGGATGATTAGTCCGTTCTTGACACAGAGGACCAAGAGCAAGTTTGTGTTTGCAGGTCCTACCAGGACAGCTGAGACACTATTCAAGTAAATCATTTTTATTTACTATGTTATTTATTTATTTGGTTTACATGCATTAATTTGAACAATTTTTTAAATTTGATTTTTTTAATTATAAATTCTTTGTATAATTAGATACATAGCACCTGAGCAAGTACCTGTTCAATACGGTGGCCTTAGCAAGGAGGGCGAACATGATTTCACTACCGCTGATGCTGCAATTGAGGAAATTATTAAGCCAACGAGCAAACATACAATTGAATTGCCTATAACTGAGGTAAAAAACATTAATAACAATTAAAAAAAGAAATCTTGCGTTATAATAAATTTCGATAATTAATTAAATTATTACCTTGATATAATTTTGATTCCTAAGAGTGATTTGTTTTGAATTTATTCTTTAGGCGGGGACATTGGTTTGGGAGGTGAGAGTGGTTGGTTGGGAGGTTAGCTATGGAGCTGAGTTTGTGCCGAGCGCGGAGGGTGGATACACTTGGATTGTTCAAAAGACGAGGAAAATTGGAGCGGCCGATGAACAAGCTCTGAGCTGCTCGTTCAAGATTGGTGAAGCGGGCAAAGTTGTGCTCACGTTTGATAACCAAACGTCTAAGAAGAAGAAGCTTCTCTATAGGTCGAAGACCAAGCCCTTTGAGTAAAAGAGGGGGTTTGGGGTTCGATCCTTTTGCTGGTAAACGAAACACATATTATTATTATTATTCTTTGTTTGGTTGGTATTAATGTTTTGAAGGTATTTCTTTGATTTTTTCTTTTTTTTTGAAGTTTGGATTATTTAAACGATTTGGGATTATTGGGAGGATGAAGGATATTATGTTGGTGTAAATTTTTGTGTAAATTTGATAAGCTATTGCTTTTGCTTTCATTTTTCATGGATGGTGTTGTTAATTGGATTCTTTTATTGATTCTCATGATTTTCTTTCTTGTTAAAAAAGTATGAAGTAAAATAGGGAAAATAGAATTAAGGTCCATGGATGTAAAATTAGTAAATCAAAATATGGAGGGGGCAAAGCAAAGATAGTAAAGATAGTTTAGGGGGGAAAAACATGTTCATCTATTCTTGGATGGTGTTGTCAATTGGATTCTTTTATTGATTCTCATGGTTTTCTTTCTTGTTAAAAAAGTATGAAGTAAAATAGGGAAAATAGAACTAAGGTCCATGGATGTGGAAGTAGTAAATCAAAATATGGAGGTGGCAAAGCATAGATAGTAAAGATAGTTTTGGGGGGGTGGGGGGTGGAGAGACATGTTCATGTATTCTTGGAGAATTAATTCTATCAAAATATGAATAATTATTTAAGGTGTAATACTACATTAGTAATTATGTAAAAATATTCTACTTAGGGGCAATAAAGTGAAAAAAACATTCAAGAAAAGGATAGAAAGCAATTACTACTTTATTATATCGTTGCTAAAATACAACATTGGAAGCTGTAAATGACCTGTCGAAGCACGTTCATAGGACGACGATAAAAAGGATTGTCCAATTAAAAGGTGATATTTGTTCTTGGGGTTATCACAAAACCAATGGTTTTGGGGTTTTATATGAAATTAATCGGCTATAGTTTGTTTGTAATTTTGAATTCTAATCATTAATTCTTCACCAATATACTCTAGTTGTTTATTGCTTTGTTGGTATCCAATTATCAGCTCAAGTTGCCAAGGTGCAAAAACCCCAGGCACAAACCCAACCAATAATGTGGTCACCACCGCAAACCACCTAAATGTAAAATATCTTAGTGCGTGTGTTTATTTCTCTTTTTAATGTTAATGAAACATCATTATAAGTAATCAAAACAATCATAAATCCAAGTTTTGATTATATATGGACGTGTTCTTCTGCCTTCAATTGTGGGATGATGGCATATTGACATGATTACCCCCACACACGGTCATGATTACTTCTTGATATTTAAGTCCATATGGATGATTGATTGATAAGATAAAGCGTATATTTGTAGCTTATATGGTTATTAAATATGTATTAGTAAATAGATTTTAGGTTTAGTGTTAATAATATTAAAATTGAAACTAAATACTATTTAAATAATAAGTAGGGAAATAATTAATAAAAATAAAAGAACACAGCAAATTAATTTTGTTCATAAGCAACGTGCTTATGAATTGGGTATATAAATTCAAAAATTATATTACTTCAATTTGTTTAAGATCAAATACAAAATTATAAAGTAATATATGAAAAGATTAGCATCAACACTTGATATTAAATACTTGCAGCCACGCTATGATGATCTTCTCCTCCGGTTACGCAACTTTAAAAATGTATGAATCGTGGATCACAGCTTCAAGACTTACTTGTACTTGTGTTCCCAACAATCTCCTCCTTTTGCCTTTTTGGAAAAAATACCCAAGACGCAATAAAATGTTCAAAACTCCCTTTAAAATGAAACTCCCCCTTAACAAGTAACCACTGTTCAAAAAACATAAAACACAATAAATTAATGGCTCGAACTAGAAGTACGAGGCCTCATCGAACGGCGAGGAGAAGGACCCTCGTCTCTAGCCTTCCTCTTGCCTTTGGCTAAAGACTCATTTTCCTCCTAAGCTGCAGCTGCACTATCTCCATGATTAATACCGTCATCATCGTCCTCATCACCATTCACGTCTTCATCATCTCCCCCATTTTGTTTTGAAAGCAAAAGAGATTCAACAAAAGAATCATGAAGTGCCTGCATCTGTTCAACTTGAGCCTGCATCTGTTTAAATTGATGATTAAGCATAATAACCTAAGCCCGCACTATTGGAGCAGAAACTGAACAATGTTAGATTTGGTGTTAACAACACCAGAACCAACACCAGAAGTACCAGTAGCTCTAGTTGGCGGCTGCCATGGAAGATCCACAACTAAAACTCCAGTACTATGTTGACCACGCAACGAAAACCACTCTGGATCCCCAGTAAAAATATCATCCTCATTAGGCTGAAAACCTTTATTCTCAAGTAGGCTAAAAATGAGCGAAAGAAAGCAAAAGGATGAAGTTGCTTTGAACGTAGCAAACCTGGTGACAATGTCAAACAAATGCTGACCAAAATTTAGCTTCATACCACGACCTAGCTTAAACAGAAACTGGGCTTGTGGACGCGTCACAACAGTGGCATTCTTCGTCGATACCCAGTTAAAAATTGTTACCTTGTGCAAAACTGAATACTAAGAGGATAATATCGTACCAGACAACTGCTCATGCCATTTCTTATGCATACTCCAAGGCAAAAATTCAAGGACCTCATTCATATCATCAATAGTAAAGTCCCCATGATAATCCTCAGTTCCAAATAGTTTATTTATTAATTCAGGAGTAAATGCATAAAGCTTCCCACGCACATAAACTTTACCAAAACTGATGGACTTAGGATCAACAATAGAAGGAAGCATGTTTGCAAAGAACTTTAACACCACTTCAAGAACAAAAAACATAGCAGTAGAAACGGTAGAATACATACCTTTACTCTCAAAGAAGGCAATCAAATTCTGCGTTTTGAAAACATCTACCGGGACTCTAGGGTCATCAATCATTCCACATTGATGATACCCAATGAGAACCTCTTCAGCCTCCTTAGTCAAAAATTTGGTAGACACAGGAACAAGGGCTTCAATATCAACATCCTGACATGTGGCTTCATTGGAATCATCAGAAGACCGGTCAGGTGCAACTGCTTGGACTGATGCACCTTCAGAGACTGCATCATTGGAGCTGGAACTGGGAGGCAAAACTGGAGCAGTTATAGGTGATGTCAGGTTTGGTGACATAACATCAGAACCATCACGAACTTTTTGGACAACTTTAGAGCTTTTGGTTGGAGACTTCTTGGACTTCAAAGTAGACAACATAGAAGATAGTGTGTTGTCATTATCGGAATCTGAGGAGAAGCTATACTCAGTCTCCGGCTGAGTCATGTTATATGGAGTTAAAGGACAGTCGGCCACCAATGGACGGGAAGAGCCTTCATCTTCACCGGAGAAAAAATTAAGGATAGTGAACGGGGGATCAGAGGAACTTGAATTATCACCTTCGAGTGGATTTTTCTTATCAGCCAGACGTACTGTCTATTTTCGGTGAGACGTAGTTGACTTGTACAACCGTGGAAGAGAGAAAATTGGCGGCGAGACAACTTTTTCTGGGGGCATGTACTCATCATCGTCCGAGTCCGTGAGAGTTGCAACTTCTTCAACCAAATTCATGTGCTCAATGGGCACATGACGTCGCTCACCCAACTGACTTTTGGGAATGACTGTCGGAATTGTACCAGGGGGAATGTTGTGAAGCGTCGTGACTTCTTCAAAGAAGGATCTCCGACTGGACCAAAATTCTTGGCAATAAACGACAGGTTCTGGGGATTATACATGTCAATTTCATTACTCACCTGGCCAGGAGCAAGTTGAGCAACCGGTGTTGCATCGGAGGCAGTAGGGATTGGAACCAGTTCTTGAGCAGCGTCTGAAGATGGACATGCAGCAGGAGCAACAGTTGGTGATGGGTTTGGTGTTACAACACCACCCATCTCTTCTCATATGTCCATGGCTGTGTAAATTGACACGTTCACCGGAGACTGTTCATCGATTGGGAGGCGCACGCCGGCTGGGGGCTCCAAAATTCTGCTGGGTGATGGAGAATTCAACATCCTACAAGATATTTGGATGCAACCACAAAGACAAGATCGAGTGCTGTAGGCAGTAAAATTGAGAGAAAAGAAAAGTAAAAACCCCTAACTTGCCAATTTGGATAGAAGAAGGAAGAGGATAAAAAAGGTAAAGTGAATAATTAACTCCCCACTATCGCAACTACCTCTTTTAAAACCCAAGATTTCTCTTTCCTTAAAAACAAGCCCACTCCTTCTCAAAATAAGACAAACGATCTCACTTACCAAAAATAATGTCACACGATCTGTTGTGATGTATCTATTTTTTGTAATTTTGTATTAATGTATTGTAATTTTGATGGAATCTGGTGCTGTAAACGTAGAAGAAATTGGAGGAAATGAGAGATTAGGGAATAAGAAATTGGTAGGTAAGGATAATGTAATACTTAGCTTGCATTCCATAAAATATCTTCCCCTATTTATAACCATAGGGGGGGACCATTTAACATAAGATGCCCTAATTGAAATAATTAAAACAAGATACAATAAGGTAAAGGTCCAATAACTAAATTATTATATTCTGGCCCATTAATTTTAATAATAGCCCAGCAAGAGCAGCTCACATTTCGTTGCTTACTAACCCGACGACTCGAACCGCCCTTCCTCCTTTGCCTTATCTCCTTCCTTACCCGTTTCTCTCTTCTCAGAATCTATTTCAATTCCTTCCTCTTCAATTCGCCCAACCCTGCCTTCAACCTTGCCAATCCCAGCCTCTCCGATCACCTCCGAACTCACATTCATAACAATACCCTCCCGATTTTCAGAAAGTTGGGAACTTTTTAACAATTAGCTTCCCATCCTCCCACGAATTCAGAATCAAATTAGGTTTCCCCACTCCACCAGAAATTTTTCAATACCCTCCCCTTTCCTGTTGATAATACGCTTCCCTAAGACTCGGTGAGGCGCAATTTGAAAAATCCCATTGGCGTCGACCTCCGGCAGCTCCTCAAGAGGTAAAGTATCTGCTTTAATTTTCTTTTTCAGCAAGGACACATGAAAAACGGGATGGATTTTAGAGTGTTCTGGTAATTGCAACTTATAGGCCACTTTCCCTATTTTCTGTATCACAGTGTACATGCCGTAGTATTTTGAGGCCAGCTTCAGGTTCTTACGGAGGTGCTGGGAATTTTGCTTGTAAGGTTAAAGTTTAAGGTACACCTCATCCCATAACTCAAATTGTTTGTTTGTTCTGGTCTTGTCTGCATTTGTCTTCATGCGGTTTTGTGCATTCATTAAGTTTTCCTTGATTAGTTTCAATATGATTTGTCTTTGTTGCATTAGGTCTTTAGCTTCCCCACTTTGTGTATCCATATAGGGTTCTGTAGATAAGAGTGGAGGTGCATACCCGTATAGAGCCTGAAAAGGGGTCATTTTTTACCCAGTGTGAAAGTTGGTGTTATACCAGTGTTCAGCAAGTGATATCCACTTGATCCATTGCCTAGGAGCAGTACTAGTCATGCATCTCAGGTAGTTTTCTAGGCACTGATTCAGCCTTTCTGTCTGTCCATCTGTTTGGGGGTGGTAGGCTGATGAAAGATTGAGCTTTACCCCTAGCAGTTTGAATAGGTCCTTCCAAAATGTGCTTGTGAAAACCTTATCCCTGTCTGATATGATGCTTACTGGTAGGCCATGCAGTTTGTAGATGGTGTCCAAAAATAGTTTGGCTATGGTCTGTGCTGTGTAGGGGTGAGAGAGTGCTATGAAGTGGCCATACTTAGTAAATATATCAATTACTACCAGAATCACATCTTTTCCTTCTGATTTAGGCAACCCCTCTACAAAATCCATTGAAATGTGTGCCCAGGCTTGTTCAGGAATGGGTAGAGGTTGTAATAAACCAGGGTACCTCTCATTATCTGGCTTGTTCCTCATGCATACATCACAAGAATGCACCAATTTAGCAACATCACCCTGCATCTTAGGCCAATAGAAAATCCCTTTCAGTCTCCTGTAAGTACCATTCACCCCAGAATGACTACCATAGGATGACTCATGCATAGCTGATAAGATTTGTCTCCTGACCTAGTCATCCTGTCCCACCACCAATCTGCCTTTGTACCTCAGTATTTCCCCACTGTTTGTATATTCTGGAAAAAGGGTAGGGTTCAAACTCTTAGCTGTAAGGATCTTAGTACAGTAAGGATCATTAGCATAGGTAGCTACCACATCTTGCATCCAATCTGGGATCACCTGAGTGATAGCATCAAAACTGTTCTCACCCTCCTCTCTCCTTGATAAGGCATCTGGTGCCCTATTCTCAACCTCTATTTTGTAGTGTATCTTATAGTCCAGTCCTAGGAGTTTAGTGATTCACCTCTGTTGCATGGGTGACCTCACTCTTTGGTCCAATAAATACTTTAAAGCCTGTTGATCAGTCCTGATAATAAACTTGTGCCCCTGTAGGTAATACCTCCATCTCTGAATAGCCATTAGAACAGCTAAGAACTCTCTCTCATATACAGACAAGCTCTGGTTCTTTGGACAGAGTGTCTTGCTCATGTAGGAAATAGCTTTGCTCTGTTGCATTAAGAAACCACCCACCCCATGTCCACTAGTATCAGTTTCCAAAACAAAGGGTTGGGTATAGTCAGGTAGGGTCAAGACAGGAGTAGAAATCATGGCCCTCTTTAGTTCGTGAAAAGCCTCCTCTGCTTCACTCCCCCATTTGAACTGATTTTTCTTCAGCAAGGCTGTAAGTGGTTTGCAGATGACACCATATCCCTTCACAAACCTCCTATAATAGCCTGTCAACCCTAGGAAGCCCCTTAATTGTTTGACAGTGGTAGGCCTAGGCCAGTTAACCATACACTCTACCTTGTTTGGATCAGTAGACACCCCCTCTTCAGATATGACATGCCCTAAGTACTCAATTTATCTTTGACCAAACTGACACTTACTCTTTTTATCAAACAAAGTGTTATTTCTCAATAGAGTTAACACTTCCTCAAGGTGCTTTAGATGTGACTCCCATTCCCTGATGTAAACCAAAATATCATCAAAAAATACCAATGCATACTTCCTCAAACACCCCTTGAAGACTTGGTTCATTAAGGACTGAAAGGTGGCAGGAGCATTACACATCCGAAAGGGCATCACTAAAAACTCATAGTGACCATGATGGGTACTGAATGCAATGAGATACCTGTGCTCTGGACTCATCAAAATCTGAAAATAGCCTGATCTTAAGTCAATTTTAGAGAAGTACTTGGCACCAGAGAGCTCATCAAGCAGTTCCTCAATTACTGGGATAGGGTAATCATGTTTCACTGTCAGTTCATTTAGGTATCTGTAGTCTACACACATCCTCCAAGTTTCATCCTTCTTTTTCACCAATAGAACTGGAGAAGAAAAAGGGCTTTTACTATTCTGTATCATGCCTGACTCTAACAACTCTTGAACAATCTTTTCAATCTCATACTTGTGGTTGTGGGAGGTCCTATAGGGATACTGATGTTTTGGCATACTACCAGGTTTAAGAATAATCTGATGTTCCACTCCCCTACTGGGAGGTAGCCCCTTGGGTTCTCCAAAAACATCCTCAAATATTTTCAGCAGTTCACTTAGTTCCTTGTCCTCCTTGTAGTAATGCTTGGTGGTGTGCATCACATAAATCTCTTCTACCTGTTCCTCATAATCATTATGTATCAATTCAAACAGGGTGTGTTCTGTAATAAGTTGGCAGTGGGTTGTGTCAGGTAGAGCCTTTAACTTAATCCTCTTCCCTCCTAGGCTCACTGTCACTGACATAGCTTGATAACCCAACTGAATAGGGGTGTTCTCCTTAAGCCAATCCCCTCCTAGGATAAGATCACAGCCTTCATGTTGTAAGAGCCTCAGGGGGTACTTAAATGTGTAGTTCTGCATTTTCCATATAAAGCCCTCAGCCTGTTGGGAGCTCAACAATTTCTGTCCATTAGCCACCTTAACCAAGATAGGATTAGTGGTTCCCACATCACACCCTAGTTCTCTGGCAGTTGACTCCTTAAGGAAACTTAAGGTGCTCCCTGAGTCCAGCAGTACATGTACTTGCTTGTCACCACAATATCCCACAAACCACATGGTGGTTGGGACACCCTCTCGTGCCATATAATTTAGGGACATTTGTACCTCTTCAACAAGATTCATTTCACTCTCTCCTTCATTACCAATGCTGTCTGTGAAAGAATAAGCCAACTCCTCCTCCTCAGTCATCATCATGTAATTCACCCTATGTTTGCACCTGTGCCCTACTAAAAACTTCTCATCACAGTTATAACAAAGTCCCTTCTCTCTTCTTGCAGTCATCTCTGCAGATGTGAGTGGGCAGGGTTTGTCTGTAAGAGATTGGAACTGTAGGATTAGGTGTTTTGTGATTGTGGAAAGGGGTAGGAGAGTAGTTTCTGTTAGCCCCTTTAATCCTTTTGTAATTGCCTCAAGGGTTATTAACTGTTTCCTCCTTAGCTCAATGGTTTGTTAAAGGGAATTTGGTTCAAACATGTTGACAAAAGCCTGTAGGTCTTCATTAAGTCCACTAATGAAGCTTGCTATGAAATATTCTTCTCTGTATCCTCTCTGGTTCATCATAAGCATACATGCCCTCAGCTCTTCAAACCTTTTTACATAATCCTCATATGATCCACTGTGCTTGAGTTTGTTGAATTCCCCCAATAGTTTTAGTTTCTTTCAGCTCATCAGACTTAGCAGCAATCACTTCAATGAACTGGTTCCAGGTGAACTCAGTGCTTCCTGAATTATAATTCTGGAACCACTGGGCAGCCTTCCCTTCAGAGTGCATAGTAGCTGATGTAACATTCTGTTCATCTGTAATGTTGGATATTAATTTAAAATACCCATTGCATTTGAGAACCCAAGACCTAGGGTTTAAGCCATCAAACCTTGGAAAATCAATCTTGGGCAGGGGGTTGATGATCTGGGAGTGTTGCTGTTATTGGTCTATTGTTATTCTACCTCTAGTTCCTGATGATGTTCTTGAGTGTGCACCTTTCATTAAACTGGTCTGTGTGGGGAGATCCAAGGATAGACTCTTCTTCAGATTGTGCTTTCCCTTTGCTCATATTGAGTAGATGTAGTTGCATGGTAGATAGAGTTTTGGTGAGGTGATCAAGCTTGTCAATGAATCCAGTTTTTAATTCTTGCATCCCTATCTTGATCTCATTGATTTGCTCTTATGTCTCTCTTTCCTTTGCTGCCCTTTTCAGATTTCCAACCTCGAATTTGATTTCGAATTTTATGTGCATTTCTTGCAGCTCCTTCAGTCTGGTGCCTTCTGCCATGGCCAAGGATGGATGGTCTCTAGATACCAAGTGTTGTGTGATGTATTTATTTTGTGTACTTTTATATTAATTTATTATAATTTTGACGGAATTTGGTGCTGTAAACGTAGAAGAAATGGGAGGAAATGAGAGATTAGGGAAGAAGAAATTGGTAGGTAAGGATAATGTAATACTTAGCTTGCATTCCATAAAATATCTTCCCCTATTTATAACCATAGGGGGGGACCATTTACATAAGATGCCCTAATTGAAATAATTAAAATAAGATACAATAAGGTAAAGGTCCAATAACTAAATCATTATATTTTGGCCCATTAATTTTAATAATAGCCCAGCAAGAGCAGCCCACAATCCGTTGCTTACTAACCGGTACCAAACCCTTTAACTCGATGACCCAAACCGCCCTTCCTCCTTTGCCTTATCTCCTTCCTTACCCGTTTCTCTCTTCTCAGAATCAATTTTAATTCCTTCCTCTTCAATTCGCCCGAACCTGCTTTCAACCTTGCCAATCCCAGCCTCTCCGATCACCTCCGAACTCACATTCATAACACGATCTCAATGCTTAACTAAACCACTATCTCCTTTTGGAAATTAATTAAAACCACAAATCTCAATTACAGATAAAACTGAGATAGAGCTAGATTTTCAATAACCATCACCATAGTTGAACAAAGTCTTTGCAAAGCAATTATTCACTCGCCAAATAAACTCGTTATTACTGGTCTAATCCTCCGATTATAACGCCACTGAAACACATAGTTAGCAAAATTCATAACATGATCAAGAGAATTAAGGGAAAGAAAGCACACACAATAGAACACAAAGCAAAGTGACATCCTCACAAAGTATGAATGTCCTAATTGATGCTTAAAAATAATGACCTAAGAAATTAAAAATACAACGAATGGTTTAAGTGACATGATCAGTGCTGCTTTTTATGTGATGACATTATAACTAACATTACTCAAGGTGAAGTCAATGAATAAATACCCCTTAACCCAAGTTAATGACTACGTCAAAATCACTTAAGGAAGTGAGAAATTAAAGATTGGACTTTTTATCCAAATTTTCATTATCTTTTCAGTAACTTTAAAAGAAACTTACTTATATTTAGCAATTGCTAAAAAAATTAACACCCCTTTTTCATGGACCTTGGAGAAAACCTGTTTCTGTGGGAATATCCCACAATCACCAAAAGAAAGAGGTTAGTCTTTTTGCCACCACTTTTTATTACAACACATGACCTTGTTTTTGCACTTCAACCAGAACCAATGCATTCAGGATATGTATGAAAAATAAAATAAAAAATGCATGCAAAAATCTGTAGATGTCACGACTGATGACAATTTGGGTATCATGACATCAAAACCAACACGGACTTAAACGATGCACATTCCGAGATCACTTCTCAAACGAGAGAAGGTCTCTAAATCTAATGCCTTTGTGAAGATGTCAGCAAGCTGATTCTCTGTTCTTATGTGCTCAAGACTAACTATCCTTCTCTCAACCAAGTCACGAATAAAGTGGTACCTTATGTCAATGTGTTTGATTCGTGAGTGCTGGACCGTATTTTTGAAGATATTAATAGCACTGGAATTATCACAAAGCACGGTCAAGATTCTACTATGTAGACCATAGTCCTCTATCATTTGGTTCATCCAAAGCAAATGTTTGCAAGTGCTTCCAGCTGCAATATACTCGGCTTCATCTGTAGAAAGAGAAATGCAATCTTGTTTTTTACTATACCAAGAGATAAGATTATTACCCAAGAAAAAACAATCCCCAGTAGTACTCTTTCTATCCACAACATACCCAGCTCAATCCGAGTTCGTATATCCCACAAGTTCAGTACTTGTTTCCTTTGTATTCCAAACACTCAAATCACTTGTACCAGCTACATACCTAATAATTTGTTCAACAACTTTTAAATGTGATTCTTTAGGACTTTACTGGTACCTATCACATAGACACACGCTATACATAATATCCGACCTGCTAGCCGTCAAGTATAAGAGACCCCTATCTTGCTCATATAACAGGTGTTATAACCATTAATACCAACATCATCTCTAGACAATCTCATGGTTTCGCCTAACTGTGTTTTCTTATGCGTAACATTCTCTAACCCAAACTTCTTAACAAGATTCATAACATAGTTGGACTGAGAGAGAAAAATACCATCATCCGTGTATTTAATTTGCAAACCAAGAAAGTAAGAGAGATTACCTTCCATACTCATCTCGAATGTGTCAGACATTCTCGTAGTAAAATCACTCACCATCTGCTCGTTAGTAGATTCAAAAAGTATATCATCCACATAAATTTGGACAATCAAAATGTGCTTAATCGATTTAAGGAGAAATAAGGTTTTATCAACTTCCCAACGTCTAAAATTTAAGAAAAGCAAGTGCTAAGTCAACCTTTCGTACCAAACCCTTGGAGCTTGCTTTGAACCATAAAAAGCCTTTTTTAATTTTAAAACAAAATCTGGTTTGTGAGGATCAACAAACCCTTTAGGTTGCTCAACAAATACTTCTTCACTTAAAACTCCATTAAGAAAAGAACTTTTTATGTCTATTTGATGTAGAGATATTTTCATATAGTATGCTACAACAAGTAAGTGTCTTACCGATTCAATACGAGCGTCTGGAGCAAACGTCTCATCAAAATCAATACCCTCAATTTGAGTGTATCTTTGTACAATCAATCGTGCCTTATTTCTCACAATATTGCTAGCCTCATCCATTTTATTCTTGAAGATTCACTTCGTACCCGTAACATGTGAATTTTCTGGACGAGGAACTAAGTCCCATACATCATTCTTAGCGAATTTGTTCAAATCTTCTTGCATGGCCTTTATCCAGAATTCATCTTTAAGAGCATCCTCTATACGCTTTGACTCTATTTTGGAAAGAAACAAGATTCTCGAATTTGAGAACAGTTAGTAGATAAGCAAACAAACCTTAACATCTCTCTGATGTTTATTTATCGCTTTCTTGTATCAATCGATTTAGTCCTAGTCATTTTTGCAAGAGATTTATTTTTGCGTTCGACTATCCCATTTTGTTGGGGGGGTGATGGGTGAAGAAAATTCATGGGTTAAACCAACTTTGGAATAATAATTTGAAAAAGACATATTCTCAAACTCTTTCCCATGGTCTGACCTTATTCTACCTATACTCACACCAAAATGAACACTTAACTTTTTTGCAAGTTTTTTAAACGCTTCGAAAGCTTAAGACTTTTCTATTAAAAATTCTACCCATGTAAAACGGGAGAAATCATCTACAATCACACGTACATATCTATTACCACCAAGGCTTCTTACTTCAAGTGGACCCATAAGATCCATATGAAGAAGTTCGAAACAGTTTGATGTAGTGAGACTCTGCACATTTGGATGTGATACCCTTACCTGCTTCCCTTTCTGACATGCCTCGCAAACTGGAATGATTTTAGTATTGAGCTTAGGTAGTCCACTCACAGCTTTCTTCTTGGCCAATCTCTCCAACATCTTGTAATTGACATGCCCGAGCTTTTGATGCCACACCTCGGCATCACTTAGTGGAGATAGTTTGCAGAACACATCACCTTGACTTGGTAGCAATTATCCGAAGTCCTCTCACCAGTAAGAATACATGCATTTCCCTCGTCATAAACTTCGCACTTTTCACGAGTGAACTTGACACTGAACCCACCATCATAGAGTTGGCTAATATTTATCAAGTTCACAGTTAAGCTTTCAACAAGCAATACATTTTCAAGATTTGCGATCCCAGGAACATGAAGGGTTCCTTGGCCAATGATTTGGCCATTTGCACCTGCACCATACTTCACCTTTCCTCCTTGAAACTTGATAATATTTGAGAGAAGATTTTTTGAGCCGGTCATATGTTTAGAGCATCCGTTGTCGAAGTATCAAGCGCCAGGAGTGGGGGGTATTAGAGATGAATAGATCATATTGCATTATCTCATTCTTTTTGACCCAGACCAATTTGACTCTCGTGTCAGTTTTGGTGTTAGGAACACGGAAACCACCACGGAACTCAGCAGTCAACTTCGAACTTTTAAACTGACTTTTCTTACCAACAATCTTCCAGTAGAACGGTTGGATATGACCTCGTTCACCACGGTGATGACACACGTATTGTCTTCTTCTCCTCTTGTGGCGTTTGGTCATCTCCAATATTTGTCATGATTCTGGCATTTGTTGATCAGACTTGTATCCAATTTCGTGTCTCGATGATTCTGGGATACTCAATTCCAGAATTTGTCAAGCTTAATCTTTCCCTTGTTGAGGTTCGTGATGGTTTCTTGGATCTTCTTCAAATCAGTCTTCACTCGATCTAGCTTAGCATCTTTCTAGTGAGTGCCGACTCCAATCGGACAATAATATTCAGTTGATCATCCTTTTTATGAGTCAGTTTGTTCACCATGATCATAAGAGCCTTGACTCTGAGAAGCTGATTACCCCAATTGGCAAAAAATTATTCGTACTCAATTCTCAGCTTCTCGTATCTGTCAAGTGTTTCTTCAACTTCTGCATTCATGCACCAGGTGTTGGTTTTGGTGTTACCAACATGAATGTCGTCATCCCACACAACGTTAGCAAATAATGCTGGAACAGTATTATATCCGTCAAAATTGTTGTTCTCATCATTGAACTCTTTTACAATCAAGTTCTTCTTCCTCAGAGTATTTGCACATTTATTTATATAATGTTCCCAACCTTCACACTCATGACATTGAACTTCATTGAGAGGCTTGGGGGAACTAGAGGTCTTGGATTCCGAAGATGAAGACTGAAATTTTGCAAGTGTACGCCCTGATGATTTTGGTGTTGGCGTCTCTGGATTGAATTTTGAATAAGACCCTCCAATATTGTTTTTCCTCTTCAAGTTCTTGTTGAACCGTTGAGAAATAAGAGACACTTCTTCTTCTCTAAGTGTGGTAGTTTCAGCCTTCTCTAGTAGCTCTCTCCAATCAATATCTTCATCATCATCAGAGTTAATATCGGCAGTTAGAGAAATATTTTTCTCTTTTGAGTTGGAACCAAGATGTTCCATCTCAAACGTTTTGAGCGAGCCTAATAATGCATCAAATTCTAAATCATCTGTGTCCTTTGCTTCTTTAATAGCTACCACTTTGATGTTAAATTTCTTCGAGATCGATCTTAGCAACTTTCCCACAAGTCGTGAGTTAGTCACACCTTCATTTAGTTCTTCGCACTCGTTAGCAATATCCGAGAGTCTCATAGCATAGCCCATGATGAACTCTTTCTCGTCCATCCTCATTGACTCAAAAGTAGAAGTCAACATCCCCAGTCTTGATTTCTTGACACTGTGAGTTCCTTCACACACCCTCTACAATGAATCCCATGCATCTTTTGATGACTCGCACTTTTTAATCACTTTATAGTAGCTTGAATCAACATAGACACATAGAGTGTTAATAGTCTTGGAGTTCTAATTGGACATGGCTAGTTCATCAGCTGTCCACTCTTCTTCCCTCTTGATGATAGTATCACCATCAGCATCAGTAATGCGTGGTTTTTCCCATCCAACCAGTATGGTTATCCATGCTCGTTCATCAATGGTCTTGATGTGCCACTTCATTCTTTGTTTCCAGAGAGAATAGTTCTTGCCATTAAAGATCGGAGGATTTCCCTGAGCATCCATAGCGTCCTATTGTAGATTTGTAGGTCTATGGTTATTAAATAAGTATCAGTAAATAGATGTTAAGTTTTGTGTTAATTACACCAGAATTGACATTAAACAGTATTTAAATAATAAGCAATGGAATAATTAATAAGAATAAAAGAACACAGCAAATTAATTTCATTCGTAAGCAACGTGCTTACGAACTGGGTATACAAACCTGAAAAGTATATTACTTTAATTTGTTTAAGATCAAATACAAAATCATAAAGTAATATATGAAAAGATTAGCATCAACACTTGATACTAAATACTTGCAGCCACGCTATGGTGATCTTCTCCGGTGGTTACACAACTTCAAAATGTATGAATCGTGGATTCCGGCTTCAAGACTTACTTGTACTTGTGTTCCCTTACGTTTTGTGAATCTGCTATGTGAAAGTCGTGGTCCTTTACACGGCTGCTTCTACTCTTAAATAGACAAGAGTTCCAACCTTTATAAATAAGCCAACTAACCTAAACTCTATCTAGGGAACAAAATAAAAACCAAATATAGTTTCCTAATATATTGGTCTCAAGAAAGGCAAATAACAACAAAAGAAAAATAAGACAATTGCCGTGAATAACACTCCCAAGATAAAGAAACAATTGATTAAGTAGAATTTGCTAGGTTGATCACGTACCACAAAAACTTAACCTAGTTTGATTTAAAAGATAAACTGAAATTATTAGTACATGATATGTTTAATTCGTATATATGTGATAGATATGTCGTGTACTAAAATTAAAAAGAAAACTGAAATTGTAAGAGTACAGTACACTATATGTCTGTACACGAGATAGATATATCGTGTAAGAAGTTTATTTTTTTTCATTTTTTTAAAATTTAAAATATTTTTTTACAAAATTCAGATTATTTTTCATCTCTATAAATAGAGACTAAACATGTCTTGTTATACACACATCGAAATTCTCTCTTTTACTTGCATATATTATCAATTTTCCCTACTAAAACTCTTTCTTCCCCTCATTTCTTAATGAATCCAAACAACGATTTTTTCTCACACTCTCAGACTTTCTCATCCTCCCAATATTATTACCCTAATTTTAAAAATATTCAAAACTCTGAAGAATTCCTAAACGTCTTTAACACCTAATTTACCCAAAATCTCATGCAAAATCCTATCCCCAAACATCGTCAAACCTCTCAAAACCAAAAAGTGCCACCACAAGGTTGGAAATACCTAGATGACATAACACTAATGTCTTCTTATATCTCGTTAATGAGAATCCAATTGTTGGGAAATATAAAATGCAGAGAAATTATGGAAACGAGTTTTAGAAATGTATGAACAAGCTTGAGCAGAAGACCCAGAAAAATGGGTGAAGAAAGAACTACTGAATCATTGGAAAATTGCTATAAATGACTTAATAAAAATGTAACCAAGTGGGTTAGTGCTTAAAAGGAAGCATATAATCAAATATCGAGCAGGATTTTTAACAAAGATATTGAGAAATCAGCTCAAGCATGTATAGAAAATATAAGTTTCGACACCAGGAGGTTTTTGAACAAGTTATGCGTCACCATCCCAAATAGGAATTGAAATTGGGTAGTGATCATACACGTTTGATTTTTACATATTTGTGTGTGATTTTCTTGTATTTTTGTGTTTTGTTTTGTATGTTAGCGGGTTTTAGGTCGTATTTTCTATTATTATTCTTTCTTTCAGTCTTTTTGTCGGTCGTGTTATTTTTATCATGTTCAACACTTTTTCTCTCGTCTTTTGTAAGTTTTCATTCTGTTTTGGTCTTCTTGTCTGTTTCAGTTTTCCGAGCAGAGCCACGGACGTTCCCATGAGTTACGACCAGTTCGGAACGATGAGAAACCGGACAAGGACTCGTAAAGCTATCGTCGGTCGACCAATAATCGACGCGTCGTTGACGTAGCGCTGATGCACACCTCTCACCCATTTTATTAATCTTTTAAAAGTTTTTGATTTCATTGCTCGTTATTTAAATTACCGTCTTAGATATTACAACTTTTCAAACCAAAACTTGATCGAGTTTTTTAACATAGCTTCTTCCTTATTTTCTTATTCGTGAATCAAACATGAGAATTACCTTCGATTAGTCTTCCTCAAGAGATTCGGCTCAAGTCAAACTTTTCACTTACATTACTCCATTCTCTTGTGGACAAACTTTTTATTAATAAAAATTAAGTGTAAAAAAGTTCGATTCAACATTCTCATCCAGACGATGAAGATAATGTTGAAGAAGGTCGTGGTAGCTCAAAAAAATCACGAACTAATGAAGATGGGGAGGATCCAACCGACTCCACTCCAAAACTCCAGTTAGTGATGCTTCAACAATTCGTCGTCCCATTGGTAGAGATAAGACTAGGATAAGACGAAAGGAAAAGGTGTGGCATCACAATATTCTCATATTCACAATGATTTCATTGCAAAAGTTTGTGTGATGAGGATCTCATGTGAAAAGGAACTTGAGCAATGACCAATTTGAGACAAATGAGGATGAATTCATCTGTACTTAATACCTTAATGGGCAAAAGCCCTATCTCCAGAAGAAGATGATTTGAAAGTCTTTTAATGGCAGGACTATTTCTGTAAAGATTGTAATTTATTTGTAATTTTAGTTTTTGTCATCTAATTATTGTTATGCAGTACCTTTTAATTTGTGTGATTTTAGTTCATGTAATTTCAGTTGTTGCTTAATTTAGTTTTATGGCATTTTAGTTATTTTCATGCATCTACCAATAATTATGATATTTAGTACTTTGTGCATGTTCAAAATATTATTATACAAAACACCAAGAGTCATGTAACTCTATTAATCACTAAGAGTAAAGTGACCATTCATCACTTTTTAGAGTCACGTGCATTAATTTTCAATTCATATGCATCTAACAACTTCACACGCATCTGACAAATTCACATGGTTGGTTAAATAATTGAATTTTTAAGAGTTCTATATATCTATCATGAATACGAAATCAAACCTAACTACAATCTCCATCACGCACATTTGTTATATCTACATATAGTAAATCCACCCTCCTCAAAAAATTTCTTCAAATGAAAACTTTTTATCCTGGTGCAAGTTCTATTAACGATACTTTCAATTTCATCGAGTTTGATGAATGATAAGAACGTGTTGCTGAGCGAAATTGACAACATGACCACATCATCGAGGAGGTGTTCATTCAAATTCCAACTATATTTTTACAACCTACAAACCACAATACTAGAGTAATGAGGCGGGTTATTGAACAGAAATGTGAGAAGGGCCATGACGGTATATTTGAGCAGTACTTTCAGAAGAGCCAATATATCCCTCAAAAGTTTTTTTAATAAGGTTTCGCTTGCAAAAGTCATTGTTTCAACGTATAGTGAACAAATAAGTTGCCATATATGAATATTTTCAATAAAAGCGTGATGCCTCTTGTCGCTTAGGCATGTCTTCGATTCAAAAATGTACTGCAGCTATGAGGGTGTGGCTTATGAAAATGGAGCAGACTTACACGATGAGTACTTGTGCATGAGCGAACAAGCCATAAGGACTTTATTTAAAAACTTGTTGAAGGTGTAATTTCAAACTTCGGTGATGAGTACCTCAGAAAGCCACTAAAGAGGACATGCCATATCTTCTACGTGTTGGTGAAGAATGAGGGTTCCCAGGTATGATGCTGTTTCAACCCAAAAAATGACCAACGTTGAGAATGCCTGAAACCTTGAACACCTTCTTGATCTGCACCACAAACAAGAGTTAGAAAGGACCACCGGTGGTTTTCCGGTGGAAACCTCTCCGATGCTTAAGTCAGTAAGCGTTTGAGGTGTTTTTCCAGAAAGAAAGCAAGAATACTCAAGAGAATGACATACCCCTCTCAGCCTTGGGGGCTGAGATATTTTGTAGCTTCTCCTAGTAGGGACCCTAGCCGGGATCTCAGGAGCACATGCCGCGGATCAAGGGTCGTTTGGCAACCATTTCTGACAAGTGGTCCCACTTGTCTTTCTGTTGGGAACCTAAGAGTCAGATTTGTCCTGTTCCAGGTCTTTCCCTTTTTTCCTCTTTCACGCCACCTTGGTATCGGTACCAGACCCTGGTTCTGACCAGGTCTTCCTTATCCCTTCCGTGCTATCTCAACTTCCTGGGAGTTCAGCAAAATTCCAAGAAGCTGACCTGTCGTGATCTCATTCTTCTTTCCGCCAATGTTCCTGTCTTTCAACAGGTTAGATCTTATGATGACGAGCTCTATTCCTAGAGGAACTGAGCCAGGTCTTTCACCAAGACCAAGCTTAATTTCTATCCTCGGAACCTCAGCTCAACTCTGCCTTTAGGCCTTCGATGATTTTCTCTAGATAGTTACGCTCAGAAGAAGCCCGCATGACATCCAGTTCTTCCTGACAGAGCTGTCGCAACCCTCTCTTAATATATCCTGACTACTTCAGGCCAGAGCTACCCCCAACCAGGTCTGGCATATATACAGCCCTATCAGATGCGTAGTATTAATTGCATACACTAGGAATGAAGAAATTGTTCGACTGCATGGGCAGATCAATATACAGGAAGAAGCGGTAGCCAACAATCATTTTGGAAGCAGTTGCATCACAAGACTAATGGACCTGGTATGCATATTTCGGAACCCAACGTTTGCGAAATGATATCAACATACTTGAACAATCTCCTATTTTTAATGATATTTTGGAAGGCATAGCACCAAAGATCAATTACGTCGTCAATGGCCAAGTAATGTGTTATGAATGAAAAAGATTATAAAGTAATAAACAGAAAATGTAAAGAAGACACAGATTTACGTGGTTCACCAAATTGGCTACGTCCACGGGCAGAGAGAAAAAATTTTTTATTAACTGATTAGGGTTACAGATTTATGATCTCAAAGACCATATATATAGTATTGAGAGAATACACCAAATTGGGCTTAAGACCCCCATACAACACGCCGAAGCGAGAGATTTCAGACATATCAACATAATAAATATGGGATATTATCTCACTAATGGCATATATCCTTCATGGGCAGCATTTGTTAAATCTATTAGTTGACCTCCCATTTGCAAGCTCAAGTTGTTTGCTAAACATCAAGATGCTGCCCAAAAAGATGTTGAGCGAGCATTTGATGTTCCACAGATTCGTTTCACATTTATCAAGTGCCCATGTCTTTTATGGGATCGTGATATGATGGAGAAATTAATAATTTGCTTGCATCATCATGCACATTATGATACTGGAGGATGAAAGATACACTTACCTAAATTATCGTGATCCATTTGAATTTATGCCAGATCGACTTACACGACAAAATATTCAAAGTAGTGGAGAAGATAATGATAATTTGAGTTTTTGATTCTTCACAGAACGTATTGAAACATTCCCAGCATAGGTCACAAATTTGAAAATAAAGAAGTTCACATCGCTCTTAAAAATAACTTAATCGAGCATGTATGGGAGAAGTTCGAAGATGATAACTGATTGTGTAATTTCCATCTACTTGAAGCACCAATTATTTATTTTCAATTTCGCATTCCAATTCTTGCAATTTTATGTTCTTAGTTTATTTAATTTTATCATCAACTTTCACGTAAAGGGCATGTTCATGAGGGCATTTGTTAAATCCTTTCTTCATAAAAGTTTGATCGATGAGGCTATACTATGCTCTTGGAGCTTGCTTTAAACCGTATAAAGCGTTTTTTAACTTCAACACTTTTCCTTCATTGCATGGTAACAAGTAACCTTCAGGTTGATAGATGTAAACTTCTTCTTCGAGCACTCCATTTAAAAAATGTTGACTTTATATCCATGTGATGAATTTTCCACTTCTTTTAGGCTGCTAACGAGATCAACAACCTGATGGTTTCTAAACGAGCTACAGGGTCAAAGACTTCATCATAGTTCCATCCTTTTGTTTGTATCCTTTAACTACGAGCCTTGCCATGTATCGTTCCACCTCTCTATTTGCATTTTTTTCGCCTTGTAAACCCATTTAAATCCAATGGATTCTTGTTCGGGTGGAGGAGAAGAGACTTCCCAAGTTTCATTCTTCTTAATTGCACTTATCTCATCATCCATAGCTTTCTTTCATTTCTCACTCTTTGACGCCTCCCCAAAATTAATGGGCTCAGTATCAGCAAACAAGCAGAATAGGTTTAGATTTTGATTGAGCCCATAAATCTCTCACAACGATCTTATCTTTTGAGGCCTTTCGATACTTGAGCTCTTACTTTCTAAAGAAGGTTGACCAGATGAAGGCGATGATGGAGGACTCATTGGCTCCACCGGTTCTTCTTCGACTTCTTTTAAAATTGGCTCAAAAGAATAAAAAGTATATTGCTTCTTATCTTGAGTATTCCAGTCCTAAGAACTCTTCTCGTCAAACACTACATCTTGACTAAGCTTCCTTTTATGTTCAATTGGATCGTACAATTTATAACCTTTTGATGCTTGATCGTAACCAACAAAAATATATTTTTTGGCTCTTCACATCAAGCTTGCTCATGTGTTAATATGGGATATGCATATGTGCAATGCTACCGAACACCTTCAAATATGAAATATTTGGTTTGAAACCACTCCACTTCTCTTGTGGTGCTTGATCATAAACACTTCTTGTCGAACTTCTGTTGGACAAATAAAAAACACATTCCACAACTTCTGCCCAAAATTCTTTTTGATAGATTTTTGCTCTTCAACATGCATCAAACCATATTCATAATTGATCGGTTATTTCTTTCAGCAACACCATTCTGTTGCGGATAATAAGTAATGGTAAGGGATCGACGAATACCATTTTCTTCGCAAAACTTCTGAAACTCCATCGAAGTAAACTCGCCTCCTCTATCAGACCTCATTGCTTTGATCTAATAGTCGCTTTGCTTTTCAACCAGAGACTTATACCTCTTAAAGGTATAAAATGCTTTTGATTGTTCTTCAAAAAGAACACTCAAGTCTTTCGACTAAAATCATCAATAAATGTCAGAAAATATCAATTTTCTCCAAGTGATGTTGGTTCGATAGGTCCGCATATGTTTGTATGGATTAGCTCTAGCGGATGCTTCGTTCTTGAAAGAGACTCTTTTGGAAAGGTGTGATGATGTTGTTTCCCTTCAAGACATCCTTGACAAACCTAATCAGGATGATTTATGAGCGGTAGTCCTCTCACTAATTCGGATTGTGTCTCATCATTGTTGTATGGGTTTTGTTCCTCGTGTCCTCGTTTACGTCCAAGACCACGTCCGCGTCCACTACCATGATTTCCACTTCGCCCTCTTCCGCGGCCTCTGCCACGATCGCAATAGAAGAAGCTATCAGATTTATGTTGGTCATAATTAATGGTCATTGCTTGAAGAGATTGCTCGATTTCTAGTCCTTTATTTCGTTTCTTGATTTTTTCTTCGTGAACTTGTAACTTTTTGAGCAACTCATTTATGTTAAGAGTCTCGACATCGTTCGATTATTCGATGGTTATTATGATGTAGTCGAATTCCTGAACGAGAGATCGAAGTACCTTTTCAACAATTCTTTTTTCTTCAAGCTTTTCTTCATTGCTATCGAGTTGATTAGCAACCGTCACGACTCTTGAGATAGTAGGATACTTCTTCAGAGTTTTTTATTTGTAGTGACCCAAATTCTCCTCGTAGTGATTGAAGTCGAACTTTCTTTACTTTGTCAATACCTTTGAAAACATTGTTAAGAATATCTCATACTTGCTTCGCAGTGGTCGCTTGTGAAATCTTTATCTCATACTTGCTTCGCAGTGGTCGCTTGTGAAATCTTTTCAAAATTGTTGTCATCTATGCCTAGTTGAATTATAGAGAGGTCTCTTTGATCTTTCACCTTAGCTTCCTTCACAGATTTCCTTTCGGCTTTATTTAAGGAAGTTAGATCTTATGGTTCATCATATTTCACTTCAATGGATTCCCAAACATCTTGTCCACCAATAAATACCTTCATTTGAATGTTCCATCGATTATAGTTATCCTTCGAGAGCTTTGGGAATGGAAAGTCTCCACTTGCGGCCATCGTCTTTCTAGAGAAACGAACCTTGCTCTGATACCGCTTTGTTGAAAATGTGGGCTCAAATAAAATATAGAAGCATAATAAATATTAGACACCACAAAAAAATCCGGCAATGCTGACGGCCAAATCCACGGGCTGGCCCGTCAGTATTGCTGACGGGTCAAGCCCACCAGCACATGTGGCATGAGTGGGATTCGAACCCCAAACCTCTTGCAAATAGAGGAGTGGTGTTACCGTCTCGCCAAGTGGATTACATGTAAGAGATTATATACTTTTAATATATATTAGATATATAAATTAAGTTATTAATTCTAATTATAATTAATTATATTATATTTATAAATGTGGATTATATTTATGAATAATAATATATAAATGCATAATATTATTATATATATATTTATAAATATATATATATATATATATTATAAATATAATTATTTATAAATAATTATAAATATATATTATTTGAAATATATTTTTATTATATATTGTATATAAATAATAATATATTATTATAAATATATAATATTATTTATAAATATATAATTATTATATTATATTATATTTATAAATAACTAATATAATTATATATTTTATTTTATAAATAATTAATTAAATTATAAATATATAATATTATTTTATATTTATTATAATTATAATATTATAAATTATATTTTAAATAAATTGCTGACGGCTTGCCCGTCAGCATTATTATTATTTTTATTTAATAATTCTGACAGGCAAGGCCGTCAGCATATATTTTTCTTATTTTTTTAATTAAAAATTATATCCTAACGGGCAAACAGGATAATTAAGCGGGATAGTTTCCCGTTCTTTCCCTGAGGGGATACTGACGGGTATATATGCTGACGGCCATGGCCGCCAGCAAACCCGCCAGTATTTTCTTCCGCCAGTATTTCCGCCATCATTGCTGACGGCTTTTTGCCCGTCAACACATCCGCCAGAATTGTCGGGTTTTTTTGTAGTGAGAAGAATTATGTGGAAAAGAGAAAATCTGTCTTTTTTATGTATCTCACTCGATCAACACAAGTAGTGCTATTTATTCTTCTTCATCTTGATAAGATACTCACAAAATTATGAACTCATATTTTAAATGAAAGACTACAAAGGTATTTATAGGATAGCCTAGAATGAAAATTGATCTCATACATGAACTAACATTTAATTCCATGCATTCACACAAATGAAAAGACATATTCATGAATTTAACTAAAACAATGAATCTAGCTTAAACTTTAAAACTTCCAACAAAAACAAAAGCATAAACTTTAAAACTTCCAACAAAAACAAAAGCAGGAAGTCTCACTACAAGAAAACTGGAAAATACCAACAGAATTTTACCAACGGACGCCATCTGTTGGTAATTTCGACAGAATACCAACGGAATAATATTTTTATTTTACTTAATTATTGCTTTAATTATTTTACCAACAGATTACTAATCTGTTGGCAATTACCAACAAATCAAGATTCTGTTGGTAAATAGAGACGAATATGTCCGTTGGTAAATAATTTTTTTTTAAAAATTTTTTTTTACCAAGAGAATACTAATCTGTTGGTATTTAAATATTTTTTTTAAAAAAAAATATATTAAAATTACCGATAGATAAAATATATCTGTTGGTAATATGACCATTTTACCAACAACTTTTAATCGGTTGGAAATAGAAATGGAAATAAAATTAATATTGCCTATCTCCCTTCTTGGCCTATCGTTTCTTCAATCGGAAAACCTAATCCCCAATCGAAAAGCGCCCGCTTCAACATCCCGGAACCCTCCGCCTCCGGCGGCGGCTCCGCCGTGGATGACTACGCAGAGATCACTCTCGACGTGAGGGAGGACTCGGTGGTGGTGCACAGTGTCAAGACCTCCGGCGGCGGCGAGGTAGAGGACCCGGAGCTGGCCCTGCTGGACAAGGGCCTGGAGAAGAATTATTGTTCAGATCGACGGTAGTGAGAAATGCTTCGTCCAAAATCCGACAGGTTTACAGGAGCTCAAGAGGCTAGCCTCGCGCCGCCACCACCCAGCGGGGAGTTTCGACCGGACGAAATCCCCAGCCGCGCACGCGTTCAAAGAGCTCAATTTTATCAGCAAGATGGACGGCGSCGCCGCCTGGGCTGGGGTGGAGAGCAGTGCCAAATTAAGACCGGAGCTCCTTTAAAATCGAACGTCTTGCAAAATAAAACCAGGTAACATCTAATTTTAATCAGTAAATTACAAAATTATGAATTATTTTTACCTAAAATGTAGTTATGTTTCTGAATTACAATCTGTTTGTTTTTATAATACAACCATCAATACACAATAGGTTAAGGGCAGTGTCTTTTACGCTATATTTTTAATAATTATTAAAAAAAAAAACTTGATGCTTTGGTTTTGTTGGACTGGGTTTCTTGGATGAAGTAATCGATTTTCTAATTTGCGATAATTGGGTACAATTACACTCGCAACATAATCTTCGATATTTTGTACCGGTATTGTGGTGGCTACCTGATCACCGGGCGCCATAACTCCACTCGTTGTCCTCATAACGTGATGTTTTTTGATATAGTGCACGAATATTTGTATTCTCGACGCGGTTCTAACATCCGTCGTCTCGTCTTCTGTTGTTGTTTGACCAAATCGTACGCAGATCGATTCGAGGCAATCATTCGTTATCTAGGGACAACAGCGAGCATTAGAAAACTTGCTGTCCACTGCTGTTGTTCTCTGAGGTCTTGTACTCGATCCTTTTCAGGCCGCCTTCTTTGTGAAACGCCCTCCTTGAGTTGCTTAGAACTGAACGTAAGCATTTTGCAGCCAAACTTGAAAATAAGCGAATCTAACAAATATTCCCTCCAAATTATTAGGCTCAGTAATGTTACTCTACGTGAAGGCGCACTGGACTGCATCTTGTCAAACTGTTTGATCCTACACTCATTGAGAATTGATTACTGTGAGTTCCCTTGTTCTAAACTATGCTTCCGTGGGCCCAATCTCCGTTTGAAGCGTCTTAATATTGAAGAGTGTAGAGGAGGAGTTGAGGAGATAGAATTCTACGCTAGTAATCTCATTACATTCGAGTTTCAGAATCGTAAAGTGGTTAAGTTTATATTTGATCATGTCCCTCACCTGCAAAGTATATATCTTGGTTTCTTCTATCGAAATATAATCCATTATGTCCGTGCGAGACTTCCCATGGTGTTGCCTCCTCATCAGCTGAAATCGTTAACTTTGGCTAGTGCATCTATTTACCAGGTATGAGAGGATATTTTTTTCTTACATTTAACTGTAATGTAAAATATCTTGACTAAATCACATCCAACCTGTTTTTATTTTATTTTCTTTTCCAAAAACCTCTTGATTTTTTATAATCAACCCGAACTATCTATAGTTTTGAGGGCAATTATCCCACATTCTTTTTTGTTGGAAATGATCACTTCACTCTGAGTTTCTTAACTTTCAGATTAGCAGGCGGACTCGGACCAACACGTTTAGCAACCTTAGGCAATTAAGACTAAGGCTTTGTTATACAGCTTATATGAATCTGCTTTTTAATGGGAACATCTTGGGGGATATTGTATTTCACTGTTCTGAACTTCTAGGGTGCTTGAAATTTCATGCACCTCTGTCTTTGAGCCTCTTCTAGGGTGTCGATTGGCAACTTTTCATTTTCTTTTATTTTGTGACTTAATRTGGCTTGTACATGTTATATACTRGATAAAAAATTGAATTTGATTACCATGTGGTCATCTTTGCTTTTGCAGATCATACACCCTGAGTCCAATTTATGAAAAAAGTATCTTTGCTTTGCATTAAAAGTATCTCTTCTCATTTGAAAAATTAAAGTGTCAAATGAAAATTATTTAACAAGAGAAAATAATTTTAGGTTTTTTCATTTTTTATTTTTTATTTTTGTATTTTATCTCATAGGAGTATTTTTAGGATATTGGCTACTTTCTAACCCCATGGGAACGAAGCTATGATGCGATTGGGCTAATGAAGCAATTAGGAGAACAAATAGCTGAAGTGTTTACTGATACCCAGAATGTTTTGGGAGATGAAACTCCTGATACAGGTTACCTGATTACCTTCAATAAATCCATTTGTATATAGACTGTTACTATTTTATTTAAATGTGCCTGATTTTATTGTTTCTTGATTATCTCTGTTTATACCGTTATTCAGATTTTTGAAGATGACATTAATGAATCTTCAAAAGGCAGCACTTTGATGTCGCCTTGGGCTCAGGACAGGAACTGTTTAGTTTTCCCAATCAATGGAGTTCTTAAGTGTCATCGTCTAGGAAATCAAGAAAGAAATGATTCAAGTGTTCCTTTTGAGAATTATGGATATTGTTTTCATATTTTGGAGATTACATGTGTATTTGGTGATTAATATATGGATATTTTGGATATCACGTGTGCTTTAGATATCGTTGTTTAGTATTTCGTGTATGGTGTGATTTAGATATTGGCGTTTGGAATTTAATATATAGTTTCAGTTATCTTTTAATTTAAGTTATTATTTTGAATTATTTGGTGTAATTACAGGAAAAATTATGAATTGAAAAATAAAAAATATATTAAAAATAATACCAACGGATTATTCCGATGGTAAAAATACTAGTTGTGGCTGTTGGTAAACTAATATTACCAACGGAAAACTGCTGTTGCTATTTTACCAACAGATTAGTTCCGTTGATGAATTTTCAATTACCAACAGAATGCTTCAGTTGGTATTTACCAACTGAAATATTCCGTTAGTAAATAGCGACAGATGAGTCTGTTGCTAAATCTAGTGACAGAAAATTTCTGTTGGTAATCTGTTGCTAAAATTACCAACAGTATTCTGTTGGTAAATTTTACCATCGAGCTGTTTACCAACAAATTTTTTCTGTTGGTAATCTGTTGGTAAACCCAGTTTCCAACAGAAATAATTAATTACCAACAGATCTTGGTTTTCGAGAACGACATTGTTTGCTACGCGAAGGTTCTAACTCCTTCCGATGCGACTAACGGCGGTGGTTTTCCCGTTCTGAGATCCTGCGTCGGTCCAGAATCTGAGGCAATACATGGGAGTTCCGGCACATCTACCGTCGGTCCAGAATCTGAGGCAATACAGGGGAGTTTTGGCACATCTACCACATTAAAATATTAAAGTAAATAAAAGAAAAAGAATTTTGGAAGATATATTGGAAGTTGGTGTGGTTTATGTATATTGCTACTGCATCTAAACTTGATGGTGCGAAAAGGTTCTTTGATGTTATTTTGTAAGACCCATGGTTGTTGAAATAAATATCAGTAAACAGATGTTACTTTCAGTGTTACAGATATCGAAACTAACATTAAACAAATTATCAGAAAATATGCAGTGGAATAAGTAAAAATAAACAAACACAGCAATTTAAATTTCGTTTACAAGAGAACTTGAGTATACAAACCCGAAAACTATATTAGTTTTCTTGTTCAAGACCAAATACAAAAGACATAAAATAATATATGAAAACTAAAGTATCAAACACTTGTTATACTAAAAATACTTGTTGACTTGAAGGATGATTTTCCTGGTTGGTCACGCAACTTCAAAGACCTAAGTAATTCGGATGGTTTCAAGTATTATTCCTTGCTTGTATTCTTCTTGCGTTGCTTGTGTTCTTTTTGCGTTGCTTGCGTCGTCTTCTTGCTGCGTTCTTCTCTTGCAAAAGCAGTGCAAGAAGCGTGATACATTGGTAAACAAGTAAAACAAATTTTAAACATAATATAGGAAATTAAATAAAGTTTTAAACACAATCTAGTAAACAAAGTCCTAATTTATTTTGATCCAAGAAAGGCAAACAACTAAAAAAGGAATTATTGACAAGAATAAAATTCTCAACATTTGAAGTATTCATTTTTTAACCCAGTGTTGATTGAGTTTTATTGCAAATATTATGAGGATTAAGAAAGAAATTCCAAGCTCGTGTTCAAATTTATTATATTCTTTTTGTAACCCAGTGTTTATTGAGTTTTTGAAAGGACCGGAAATTAATTGTTCTTGTTCTAGATCTGCAGCTTATACCTTTCGTTAATTTCTTTTCTTATCAAATAGCACTGATGATGTTTGTGACTTGTTTGGAGAGTCAATTTTTTCTCCGTGAACTGGCGACGAATATCAAGTTTCGGCACATCTACTGTGGTACGCCACCTGCTCACCACCGGCTGGAGCAAGTTCGTCAACGCGAAGCGGCTCATCGCTTGAGACTCTGATAGCGTGCTTGAGCAATCACCATATTATATTACTATGATTTTCAAGATATTGTACCAGCTTACGAATACTATCGGGTTTCATGTATGTTTATGCAATCTTGATTTTAATTTATATTGTGTACTGCGTGAATATATGTGTTTTGCGTTAAAGTCACGCACATTTACATGCAAGTAAATGCAGTTGCAAACTATTTGGATAATCATTGGTTGATACGCGCAAATCTTTGGTTTTCGATGTTCATAGATATTCGTACTTTTTTCTATTCACCGTTCAGATTACAATAAATGCTCAACTAAATATTTTGCTGCGCACGTGCACTTCACGCGCGTGTGTTTCCTTTTTTTGTTGCAAGTGCAGTTTTTGTTTTTGTTTTTTTTATTTAATTTTTGTTTTTCAAATTGGATCGTGTGGCTGATGTGTTGAGGAGGATTGGGGAATATGTTAGGTAGGATCATACATGAATTTGTTGAAAAGCCGAATTCTCTGCCTCAGAGACTATGAATGCTAAGGCTACTCTTGGAGACATGCCGAATGAATTATACCCTCTGCTCCACCAAGTTTATCCCATGCAGCTCTGGAACTGTCTAAACCAAGACTCTCTTTCACACGTACTCGTAATACTTGGTTGAATTTATGATGTAGTTAAGACCAATTTAATGAGATAGCACGCATCACGTGTGTATTATTTAAAACTTATTATGGTGTTTTATTCCATAAAAAAATCTGATTATGATGTTTTATTCAACAAGAAATCTGATTACAGGAGGAAGGTTATCTGAATCCAAGGGATCAAGAACCATTGATTTTCTGACTTAATAAATATTTTAAACTTAGGGGCAGATTGGTTGAACGGTTTGGAGGAGTTGATAGCTTATTTACCTCCAATCAACTTTTTTATACCGTTTCTTTTGAAAAGATTTCTAATGAGCACCTGATATCTAATTAGGCCTAAAAAGCCTAATTTCGTAAAAAGTATTCATAGCCTTTTCAAATTATACCAGTTTTACATTGGACTAGCCTGGACCGAATTGGTACGTAAAACTGGTCTAATTTGATATTTACAGAACGGTTTTTTTTTTTTTTTTATTACTTTTTTTAAGTTTAGTTTTCCAGTCGTGTCCAGGACTGTTTATACACAACTGGGTTAAAAAAATCAGATTTATTTGAAGTCAATTTCAGCAGCATATTGAAACACAAAACAGTGTATACAAAAGAAAAAGAAAATCAACGTCCAATGATGCAGTTATGTCCACCAAGAAATATATTTCTCAATATTATTTAGATGTGTACAAATGGTTATTATAACATCTAAGTTTTGGCCTTTGTAATTAACCTGTTATGTATATTCCAAACAATATGTCGTGCCGCGCGCGTGCACTTGTACACTCTCTTGCACGCGTGTGCGTTAATTCTATTTTCGTCCCCTTCCATCGCAACATTGGAACATATTGGCAACATTGAATAAATGTTCTGCATAAGGAAACAGGAAGTCCTTCTGATGCGACTAATGACGGTGGTTTTCCCGTTCCGAGATCCTGCGCCGGTCCAGAATCTGAGGCAATGCATGGGAGTTCCGGCACATCTACCGTGGTATGCCACCATCGGCTGGAGCAAGCTCGTCAACGCGAAGCGACTCATTGGTTATTTTGAATAGTACATTGTTTCAAGAGATTTCCCGAATTAAGAATTTAATTTATGAATTAGAATAATTAATTGATTTTAATGCCCTATAGTTGAAACACTACATTCTTTGCTAAACACTTAGATTCACTCAGTATTTTACTTTTACTTAATAAAGATTAATTTAATGAGATGAAACGCGCGCATCACGTGCAAAACATGTGTATTATTATTCAAATCTGATTATGGTTTTTTATTCAGTTAGAAACTTGATCAAGCACTTGACTCTCAGGAGAGACATAGATGAGTTTCATAATATAATTGCCTTACCAATAAATAGACAATTGCAATAACAAACATTAAGGATTTGAATCAATGTAATTTGTAATATCAATAGCAAGAGAAGGCATTTCAACACATTTGACTAGCAGTTTAATTGAAATCGGTATAAAATATCAAAAGGAAAAATCATTTAAAAAGTTGCCATAAGTCATACAATGTCAGGGGTAGGCAAGCTTACATGATGAATTCTCTTGAGCGCATCAGATTTTGCCTCCAAACTAATACCATCGCGTAGACAATATATTTTCATCCTCTTTGGGAGTTGAGCATTATTAATTTCCTAAGTTTGTTTTACTTTTAATTAATATTAAGATTTATTGATTAAGCTATATTTATTTACTTTTAATTTGATGTGGAGTTACTGATTCAATGGATGCGAAACATCTATCAATGTCTCAACCAGTTAAAATACCAACTTGAGCAGGCTACATATTATGTACAATGAATCAATTATACCGACTTTAATAGGCAACAATCAACTTGACGATCCTAGATTCCATTTGTGACCCATTAACAATTAATACATTAGAGTACAAAAATAGAAGCAATGCATGCGCACGTGCACGTGCAAGTGCACGTGTGCGACATCTTGTTGGGAGTATATATATATGGATCATATTAGAACCAATCCTTAGGTGGGTCGTTTTCGTACTATGTCAGTATCGAAAAAAATAAATAAGTATTTCTACTAACTCAATAAAAGCGTGTGCGTCGCACGTGACCACATTAAAATATTAATTTAAGTAAAAGTATAAGAAATTTGTAAGATATATTTCCTAGTGAAGGGAAGTTGGTGTGGTTTATGAATATTGCTGCTGCATATTTGAAGTATTAGTTTTTTACCCAGTGTTGATTGAGTTTTATTACAAAATATCATGAGGATTAAGAATGAGAATCCAAGCTCGTGTTGAGACTTATTATATTCTTTGAATCAAGTTGATGGTTGTTTTTTACAGAAATGAAAAGTAATTGTTCTTGTTCTAGATCCTCAGCTTATACCTTTCGTTCAATCCTTTTCTTATCAAATAGCATTGATGATGTTTGTGACTCATTTGGAGAGCCAAATATTTCTCCTTGAACTGGAGACGAATATCAAGTTTTGGCACATCTACTGTGGTACGTACGCCACCTGCTCACCACCTGCTGGAGCAAGTTCGTTAACGCGAAGCGACTCATCGCTTGACAATCACCACAATCATCGTCCCTACGAGCTATTTGTTGGGATTTCGAGGTTATGTATTTCATTTTATGATTTCAGATTTAATATTATATTACTATGATTTTCAAGATATTGAACCAGCTTACGAATACTATATGTATGTTTATGCAATCTTGATTTTAATTTTATATTGTGTACTGCGTGAATATATGTGTTGCGTTAAAGTTATGCACATTTACAAGCAAGTAAATGCAGTTGCGAACTACTTGGATAATTTGATTGGTACGCGCAAATCCTTGGTTTTCGATGTTCACATATAGTCAGATTACAATAAAAGCCCAAAAATATATTGTGCTGTCACGCGCGTGTGTTTTTCATTTTTGTTGCAACTCCATTTATTTTTTTAGCAGTGCTATCCGGATCAAATTGATGCGGATCAATAGCACATTAATCATATCAACCCATGTAAAAGAACATTTTTAGCCTTTAAGTATATTAGCTCCAGTGAGATTGAATGGAGGGAAATAATAATTTCACCGATATTAACTACCATTCTAATTAATGCATAGACATGGAGAAAATAAAAGTTGCGTGGCTCAAGGTTGAGAATGAAAGATATTAAGTGTATTCAAACTAAAATAATTCTAATGATTTTCTTTTGGCTTTTTTGCAAAAATAATTTTAAAAGGCAATAATATTTCCAGATCATTTATTATACATATGGTCTTTTATATCATATTTTCATCATTATGATAATTATTATGTGAATGAATAGTTTAATCGTGTGAAGTGTGAACGAAACAAATGAGCTATATATTATTATTATTATTATTATTATTATTATTATTATTAAAATTTACTTGAATATTTTAGTCGAGTTTAATTTTTCTTTTGAGTTTTATTTGATTATTAAGTAGCCCCGCCCTCTTTTTTTCTTCTATAATTATATGTCATATCGTACTTTTATAATAAACGAAAAGATTTATGTCATATCACTCATATAAATTAATGTAAAAACCTCTTAACCTATATGTTTACTTCGTAGTCCATCTGACAAATAAGAAATATATGATACTTTGCTTGCTTGTGTGTCATTCGAATCTAATATAAACCTAATTTGATATTTTCATTTTATTGTATCTTGACTTATTTAAATTTTTTATTTTATTATATTGCCTAATTTAATATATTTTTTAATTATATCTTAGCTAATAAGATGTATTCCTTTTATTTAATTCAACGATCTTACTTTATTCTCTTAATATAATAATATAAATATATCATATATAATTAGTAGAAAAAAATCTAAATTAGTTATTTTAATTAAAGAAATTTATTTCACCACAACTATATACTAATGCAAAATCCGCCTAATATATGTGTGTCCTTCGCAAGATTTATTAGACAAATTAAAAATTGTGGTGTATTCATTGCTCATGTGTCATACGAGCCTAATATCTAACTGATTTAATATTTTTCTGTATTTTATTTTGACTCATTTAATTTTTTTCCTTGTATTATATTTTGCCTAATTTTATATCTTTCATTATTTTTCCTAATCCAATGTTTTTATTTACTTAACTCAATACTTTCCATTAATTCCCCCAATATAAATATATAAATTAGTTATATATAATTAGTAGAATTTTTTTTAAATGATTTATTTTAATTAGAAATAAATTACATTTTTAAATAATTTTAATTAAAAAAAGACTTAATTATGAAATACCAACTTGAGCAGGCTACATATTATGTATAATGAATCAATTATACCAACTTTAATAGGCAACAATCAACTTGACAATCCTTTGATTCATTTGTGACCCATTAACAATCAATACATTAGAGTACAAAAATAGAAGCAATACATGCGCACGTGCAAGTGCACGTGTGCGACATCTTGTTGGGAATATATATATATATTTATATATATGGATCATATTAGAACCAATCTTTAGGTGGGTCGCTTTCGTACTATGACAGTATCGAAAAAAATAAATAAGTATTTCTACTAACTCAATAAAAGCGTGTGCGTCGCACGTGTTAGGAATATTATTTTCACATATATTATTCCTTATTTGTAGTTTGCCTTTTTTAGGACACAAAATATTTTAGGACTCTACATTTCTTTCTTAGTTGTATTTTAGGACTTTATTTAGTTTCCTAAATACTTATCTAACTTGTTTAACAAGAATAGGAGTCTTGTTTAATTATATAAGGAGTGAAGACGCAAGAAGAAAAAAATACACAGAGACAGACGACGCACACATCTTTGACGCAGAACACGAGAAAATAGATTTTTGAGGCAACGGTCCAAATCAAGGAGATCTTCAAAGTTGCGTAACCAACAAAGAAGATCATCAGAAACTTTGCCACAAGACTTGAAGCCCACGATCTTAATCACGAAGATCTTTGAAGTTGCGTAACCAACGAAAAAGATCATCATACCGAGGCGACGAGTATTTTGTGTATCAAGAGTTTGATACAATTTGTTTTATTTTTTCATATATTACTTTTTATTATTTTTGTATTGATGTTAAACGTTTGAAAAGTAATATAGTTTTCGGGTTTGTACACCCAAGTTCGTAAGTACGATTACTTACGAACTGAAATTAATTTACTGTGTTTATTTTTATTTATATTTTCCGCTGCTGCTTTCTGAGATTCAGTTGGTGTTAGGTCTGGTGACGTTTATCACGAAACCTAACATCATATCTGAAAACTGCATTTCTACAAAACTACAATTGGCACTAGAGCAGGGTACTTAACTCTAAGTATTTCGGTCCTTGTTTTGTAGATTCGACATGATGGACGCTCAAGGGAATCCAAGACCTCCAATCCTCAATGGTAGTGAAGTTCAATGCCATGAGTGCAAGGGTTGGGGACACTATAAAAATGAGTGTGCAAATACGTTGAGGAAGAAAATTCTTATTTCAAAGGAGTTTGATGAAGATGGAAYCGACTCTGACTCACCTGAGTCAGTACCTGCACTTTTTGCTCATGTTYCCTGGGATGACGAKTTTCGAGTTCACAACATCAATTCCAACACCCTGTGCCTAAATGCTGAGGTTGAAGATTCTCACGACGAATATAAAAAATTGTGCGTGGAGTATGATGAGCTGTTTGCCAAATGGGGCAATCAGGTTTTAAAAGTGAAGACCCTTATGATCAAGGTTGAAAAGCTTACTCATGAGGTAGATGATTGAGTGAAGATCATTACGCGGTTGGAAACCTCTCTTACAAGAAAAGATTCGGAATTGGAACGAGTAAGGGCTGAGCTAAAAAAGGTTCAAGATACAATTTCAAACCTCAACAAGGGAAAGGCGAAACTAGATGGAATTCTGGAGATGTCATATCCAGAAACTTCAAGGCATGAAATTGGTTACAAACCGGAGCAACAATCGATTCAAGTCAGCCACAACCAAGAGTTTGTCAAGCGCCATAAGAAGAGAAGAAGGCAGTACGTTTGCCATCACTGTGGTGATCATGGTCACATTCGCCCCTTCTGTTGGAAGAGAACTTGGAAGAAAAGTCATTTTCAGAGGATTAATCAAGATGTTGGGACTCGTGATGGGATTCAAGATGTCAACACCAAAGGCAACACCAAGTTGAAACGAGTCTGGGTAAGAAAGGGGGAGGTCAAGTGTAACATAGTTTATACTTCTCTAAAATCTCTTGTTCCTGGAGCATGGTACTTTGATAGTGGATGCTCCAAACATATGACCGGATCAGAAGGCCTTTTGTCGAACATTATAAAGTTTAAAGGAGAAAAAGTCAAATATGGTGGAGGCGCAAATGGACATATTATTGGGCAAGGAACACTCCATGTTCCAGGCATTGGCAAGCTGAAAAATGTGCTACTTGTTGAAGGACTGACTGCTAATTTGATAAGCATTAGTCAGTTGTGTGATGGTGGCTTTAGTGTTAAGTTCACACGGGAAAAGTGTGAAGTCTATGACGAGGATGGTGCCTATATCCTCACTGGTCAGAGGACTTCTGATAATTTTTACCAATTAATTGGTGATGTGTTCTGCAGGTACAAGATCGTGGAAAGTTTGATCAAGGATAAAGCTGCTGTTGCAGGTGGTGACGGGTCTGGTGACATGTCACCAAACCCAACACCAACTCAAGTTGCTCCAGAATCAGACTCGGATTCAGAGAAGATGTTTGGTCCTGTAGCTCGCATTAAATCGATGGTAAAGTTTGTTTTCTTATCAACTAACTGTTCTCTTTTCCGAGAGTCTTTGTTTCCTGTCAAAATAGAGTCCAAGCATGTAGAGGATACTCTTAAAGTCGAATACATTGCTTCTGGAAGTGCATGTACGCAACTTCTTTGGATGAACCAGATGATTGAGGACTACGGTCTCCATAGCAGTATTTTGACCGTACTGTGTGATAATACGAGCGCGATTGACATCTCAAAAAATCCAGTTCAGCACTCTCGTATAAAACACATTGACATCAGGTATCACTTCATCCAAGACTTAGTTGAGAGAAAGATAATAAGTCTTGAATATTTAGGGACGGACAGTCAGTGTGCTGACATATTCACAAAAACATTAGATTTAGAGACCTTCTCTCGTTTGAGAAGAGATCTAAAAATGTGCATTGTCTAGTCCATGTTAGGTTTGATGTTATGACGCCCAAAGATGTCATCAGTCATAACATCTGTATAATTTGCATGCATTTTTATTTTCTTTTTCATACATCATACGAATGCATTGAGTCTGATTTAAAGAGAAATAAGGTCATGTGTTGTGATAAATGTGATGACAAAAAGACTGACCTCTTCGATTAGGTGATTTTGGAACTTTCCCGCAGAAACAGGTTTTCTCCCAGGTCTAAAAATAAAAGGTGTTAACAACAATTGCTGAAGATATAATTATCCTCTTCAAATCTTAAAAAGATGAAGAAAAACAAGACTAAAGGTCTGATCTTTAAATTTCACCTCATTGAGCGATTTTGACGTTGTCATTAACTTGGGTTAAGGGGTTTGTTTTCATTGACTTCARCTTATGCAATGTTGGGTCTAATGTCATCAGTCATGAAAAGCAACACTGATCAAAATCTCTAAAAATCTTTATGTAATTTTTTTTTTAACCTTTGTAGGTCATTCTTTTAGGCATAATTTAAGACATTCATATTTTGTGAATTTGCCTATATTGCTGAGTGTTCCGTTTATCGTGTTTGCTTCTTATTCTGACGTCTCTTGATTTTTTTTTGAGGATGTGTTTATTTGGTTGTTCCAATGGTGTTGTGATCGGGCGTGCTGGACAGGTAATATGAGATTGATATGAATTTTGGATTTGTCACTTTGTACGCTTTTTATACGACTTTGGTGATGGTTCAATTTTCCTTCTAAAATTCAGTTTTTCAATGTTTATACGTGGATTAGATAGTGGAAATCATGGGCGGTTTTGTCTGAATTCGTGTGTCTTATTTAGAGATGGAGTTTCCTTTCTCTCAATTTTACTGCCTACGGCACTCGTTTTGTTTTGTGGTTGTTTCCAATCTCTTGCAAAATGTCGGATTCACCATCACCAAGCAAAGCTCCGGAAACAGACACTCCATCTGGATGAAAAGAAAAATCCACCCGAAGTCCAAGACGAAAAGTTCTAAAACTGCCCAGAAATCTCATGATGGTTCTGGTGACATGTCACCGAAACCAACATTGCCTAGTGCCGAACCAGTTCTTTTCCCCAGAGCTCCAATTCTGACAATGTTCCATCTGCCAGTGCACCGATGTCTGCAGCTGCCTCCGACCACTCTGCTAGCTCTGATGAAACTCCGTCTCAAGCCGTCGAGATTGAAGACATAGAACCAATCTCCACGAGGTTCTTGACGAGTGAAGTTGAAGAGCTATTTTTGGGATTTCAAAACTTAGGCATGATTGCTGAGCGCCGGATCCCCGTTTTCATGAAGCAGAATCTGATTACCTTCTTAGGCACCGTGGCACCTCTTCGAACTGGTGTCATGTCTGGTGATAGTTCTGGTCTTCCCAACATTAGTTCCAACATGGTCCAGTTTTTGGTTCTGGCGGTGCAAGCACAGTTCCAGGCGCTTTGGGACTCATTTTTTGAGATCCTTTTGCTTTCCGAACAAAAAGGGGGAGGAGGTGTAGAGACGCGACTGAGGAGGGTAGCTTCTAAACAATGAGTATTTGTTTAGGGGGAGTTTCTAATTCAGGGGGAGTTTTTAGTCTTTTGATTATTTTCATGCGTCTTGGGTATTTTGTCCAGAAAGGCAAAAGGGGGAGATTGTTAGGAATATTATTTTCACATATATTATTCCTTATTTGTAGTTTGCCTTTCTTAGGACACACATATATTATTCCTTATTTGTAGTTTGCCTTTCTTAGGACACAAAGTATTTTAGGACTCTAAATTTTTTTTTTAGTTGGAGTGTAGGACTTTATTTAGTTTCCTAAATACTTATCTAACTTGTTTAAAAAGAATAGGAGTCTTGTTTAATTATATAAGGAGTGAAGACGCAAGAAGAAAAAAATACACAGAGACAGACGACGCACACATCTTTGACGCAGAACACGAGAAAATAGATTTCTTGAGGCAACGGTCCCAAATTAAGGAGATCTTCAAAGTTGCGTAACCAACAAAGAAGATCATCACAAACTTTGCCACAAGACTTGAAGCCACGTTCTTAATCACGAAAATCTTTGAAGTTGCGTAACCAACGAAGAAGATCATCATACCGAGGCGACGAGTATTTTGTGTATCAAGAGTTTGATACAATTTGTTTTATTTTTTCATATATTACTTTTTATTATTTTGTATTGATGTTAAACGTTTGAAAAGTAATATAGTTTTCGGGTTTGTACACCCAAGTTCGTAAGTACGATTACTTACGAACTGAAATTAATTTATTGTGTTTATTTTTATTTATATTTTCCGCTGCTGCTTTCTGAGATTCAGTTGGTGTTAGGTCTGGTGACGTTTATCACGAAACCTAACATCATATATGAAAACTGCATTTTTACAAAACTACAGCACGTGACAACATTAAAATATTAATTTAAGAAAAAGTATAAGAAATTTGTAAGATATATTTCCTAGTGAAGGGAAGTTGGTGTGGTTTATGTATATTGCTGCTGCATCTTTGAAGTATTAATTTTTTACCCAGTGTTGATTGAGTTTTATTACAAACTATCATGAGGACTAAGAATGAAACACCATTATATTCTTTGAATCAAGTTGATGGCTGTTTTTTACAGAAATGAAAAGTAATTGTTCTTGTTCTAGATCCACAGCTTATACCTTTCGTTAATTTCTTTTCTTATCAAATAGCATTGATGATGTTTGTGACTCGTTTGCAGAGCCAAATATTTCTCCGTGAACTAGCGACGGATATCAAGTCGGCACATCTACTGTGGTACGCCACCTGCTCACCACCGGCTGGAGCAAGTTCGTCAACGCGAAGCGACTCGTCGCTTGAGACTCTGATAGCGTTCTTGAGAAATCACCATTCGTCGTCCCTATGAGGTATTTATTGGGATTCAGAGAACGGGAAAATTTGGAGGCAACATGGCTGCACGAATAGCAGCGACGCCGCCAGCCAGGCGCTGGAGGGTATGGAGGTCATTTTATGATTTTAGATTAATATTATATCACTATGATTTCAAGATATTGTACCAGCTTACGAATACTATTGGATTTTATGCATGTTTATGCAATCTTGATTTTAATTTATATTTTGTACTGCGTGAATAAATGTGTTGCGTTAAAGTCACGCGCATTTACATGCAAGTAAATGCAGTTGCAAACTATTTGGATAATCATTTGATTGATACGCGCAAATCTTTGGTTTTTGATGTTCGTATATAGTCGTACTTTTTTCTATCATGTATATTACAAACAATATGTCGTGCTGCGCACGTGCACTTGTACACGCTCTTGCACGCGCTTGCGTTGATTCTATTTTCGATCTCTTCCATTGCAACATTGGAACAAATTGGCAACATTGAAATAAATGTTCTGTGCATAAAGAAACAGGTAGTCTTTGTATTCGAGAACGACATTGTTTGCTACACGAAGGTTCTAACTCCTTTCGTTTGCGACTAATGAGGGTGGTTTTCCCGTTCCTAGATCCTGCGCCGGTCCAGAATCTGAGGCAATGCATGGGAGTTCCGGCACATATACCGTGGTATGCCACCGTCGGCTGGAGCAAGTTCGTCAACGCCAAGCAACTCATTGATTATTTTGAATAGTACATTGTTTCAAGAGATTTTCCGAATAAAGAATTTAATTTATGAATTATAATAATTAATTGATTTTGATACCCTATGCTCCACCAAGAATATCCAGTGCAGAGCAGAGCAGAGCCTTTATGTAGTTCAAAACACTACATTCTTTGCTACATACTAGATTCATTCAGTATTTTACTTTTACTTAATAAAGATTAATTTAATGAGATGACACGCGCACCACGTGCAAAACACGTGTATTATTATTCAAATCTGATTATGGTTTTTTATTCGATTAGAAACTTGATTACAAGGTGCATCGATTTATCGTAACAGTTATGCGCAACAATGAGAGATGGAGCAGCAGATTCAGAGATTGATTTATGACTTTACAGAAAGTGTGTAATTTAATAATGATGTTAGTTCATATTTTGAAATCGTAATGTTAGGATTCTGGAATGGTATGTAATTCGTTTCGTTAATTTCTTTTCTTATCAAATAGCATTGATGATGTTTGTGACTCGTTGGATAGCCAAATATTTCTCCGTGAACTGGAGACGAATATCAAGTTTCGGCACATCTACTGTGGTACGCCGCCTGCTCACCACCGGCTGGAGCAAGTTCGTTAACGCGAAGCGACTCATCGCTTGAGACTCCAACAGCAAGCTTGAGCAATCACCGCAATCATCATCCCTACGAGCTATTTGTTGGGATTTCGAGGTTATGTATTTCATTTTATGATTTCAGATTTAATATTATAGTACTATGGTTTTCAAGATATTGAACATGCTTACGAATACTATTGGGATTTATGTATGTTTATGCAATCTTGATTTTAATTTATAATGTGTACTGCGTGAATATATGTGTTGCGTTAATGTTACGCACAAGTAAATGCAGTTGCAAACAAAATATTGTTGATACGCGCACGTTGTTTTTTATTTTTGTTGTTGCATTGTTTTAATTTTTACTTTTGCTTTACAAATTGGAGGCTAGCAATTTGATGCTGCGGCTGAGGAGGATTGGGGAAGATGTTAGGATCATACATGAATTTGTTGAAAAGCCAAAATTGCTGCCTCAGAGACTATGGATGCTTAGGCTACTCTTGGAGACATACCGATCGAATGAATTATACCCTCTGCTCCACCAAGTTTATCCCATGCTATCTAAACAAGACTCTCTTTCACATGTACTCGTAATACTTGGTTGAATTTTTTATGTAGTTATGAAAACTTCATTGTTTAATAAACAGATTCATTTAGTATTTCACTTATACTTAATTAAGATCAATTTAATGAGATAACACGCATCACGTGCAACACACGTGTATTATTTAAAGCTTATTGTGGTGTTTTATTCGATAACAAGCCTTTATTATGGTGTTTTATTCAATAAGAAATCTGAGTGCAAGGTGAGCGATTTATTGTAATTTCGACAAAGGATAAAAATCAAGACTAGGCATCTTAATATCAAGAGGAAGGTTATCCTTATCCAGGACCAAGAAACGTAGATTTTCTGACTTAATAAATATTTCAGACTTAATATCATTGACGTTGTCCGAACGAGACTTAGGCTATAAATGAGCATATAGGTATCGTTGTTTTTTGTGTGGAATCTACGAGTTGTTGGATAAATTAAGGAATTTAAAGAGGCGTCACAAAACGTACACATTTAACGTGGTACCCTCATCTCGAGCGCAACCTTATTATCCCCCATCTTCTCTAGCGCAGCCAGAATCATCTCCAAGTTTTTTTCCGATACGACATCAAATATTCAGGTCGACAAGTACGTCATATTACAGAAAATCAGTCGATGAAATAAGGAGAACGACCTCTTTGAAAGAGTTGTCGAGCTCACATAGTCTTAGATATATCGGTTATGTTCTTAAATAGGTCTGTTAAAGGGAGCTAGCTTTTATATGTCTAAATGAAGATAAATATGGTCAAATGTGCCTGACGGGCTGATATGGTTATGGTAATTGTTTGTGACCCAGCGGGCTGGTAATATTGGAGATGTTTATGGTTTATGGTAATATTAATAAGAAGGAATGAGTCCTAGTTATTATGGTAACTTAGTAAATGTCAGAATTCTAAATCCATGTGGATGGTTTATTATGAAAGTAAAGGGTAATTAGGAGACTGCAACCCTAGATTGGGAGGCACGCTTCTTACTATCTTTTATCTATAAATAAGCGGACTCAGGCTTCATTTTAACTTAACTTGCTTCTACTCATAGTCTTCATATACGAGCTCTCGCTATATCACTTTATATTGATATTGAATTAAGTATCGCAGAACCTACGTTGAGGTTGCCCGACATAAATTTTATTTTGCATGTCGCAGTTCGAGAAGTTGCAACCTCTTTTTCGGTGAACCAAACTTTTTGATCACATCACTTCTCATGCACTCTAAAATAGAGAACTTTGAGATTTTCCCGTCATATGGCGGGGTCGATCGTAGTGTTGCGAGAGAGCCAATAAGATAGAAATAATGAATCGTAACTTTTCCCAAATCTTAGTTACAAGGAAAATTGATCGAAAATCATTGTTGTATTTTTAACACAAAAATAAAAATAAGAAAAGAAAATATATTCTAAATGCATGATCAAATAATTTGGTTTTGTGTTATTTTTATCAAAGTTTGCAAGAATTTAAACTACGAGAATTAAACGAAAATGTTTTGAGAAAAAGCATTTGAAAAGAAAGAATTTAAAACACATTTAAAATTTAAAACACATTTAAAACAAAACAAGTTTCAAAAGTAATAAGGGACAATTCTCATATAGTCCAATAGGGAAACATTTATTTCTAAATAATCTATTCAAAATATTAATTTCTCATTTACTCATTTAATTCTCATCTAATTAAACTTAATACATAAGTGTACAAGTTTACCCTTACTATCCAATTTTGTTTTATTTTTTAATTTTCTTTTTCTTTCTTCCGATTTTATACTACCCATGGTCGAATTACATACTACCCATATTTTTTTATATAAAATTAATATTAATTTTATACTATCCATTGGTCGAATTCAATACTACCCACATGTTTTCAAATTTCTTTTCTTTTTTCTTTCAAGTTTAACCCACCCAATACTATTGTGTATTAATTTCATACTAACCACCAATATTGAACAATTATAATTCTATACTACATAAGAAAATGCATACTACATTTAAAAATTATATATTATATTTATTAAATTGAGAAATTAATTTCATACTACTCACCAATCTTGGACAATTATAATTTTATACTATATAAAAAAGAAATTATATACTATATCGAGAAATTATATACTACATTAAAAAATTGATTTCATATTAATTTCATACTACTCACTAATTTTGGATAATCATAATCTATACTATATCAAAAGAAATCATACTACATTTAGAAGTTATATACTACGAGAAATTATATACTGATAAATTAATTTCATACTACCCATCAATCTTGGACAATCGATTTCAAATTCTTCAATGAATGAAAATAAACTCATTAATACATCTACTTTATCTTATATAAACCCAACCATTTTGCAATCAGTTGAAATTTAAATAATCAATGAATGGAAATAAACTCATTAATACGTCTACTTTACCTTATATAAACCCAACCATTTTGCAATCAATTGAAATTTAAATAATCAATGAATGGAAATAAACTCATTAATACGTCTACTTTACCTTATATAAGCCCAACCGTTTTTAGTCAGTTGAAAATGAAATAATCAATGCTAATCTAGGATGAGAGAGTGTGCACTAGTTGCGTGAGGTGTGTGTGGCGATGGGAGAAGATGGGGGAATGGGGAGTGAGAGATGTGCTTGATTTATATATAAATGGTATATATTAGTTTTTGGGTCAATTAGGGTAATATAGTCAATTTTGAATATATTTTATATTATATCTTATATATTACTTAAATGGGAATAAATATAAGTATTAGGATCATATGGTAATCAGTAGTTTAGAAACAGTAGTAAATGGGAATTTTCCCAAGTAATAAACGATGATTTAAGGTACTAGAATCGTATCCAAGATTAGTTGGGCAGTTTATCAAATACTTAACATGCATACGTCGGAATTTTCAATCCCACCTCAATTTGACTTTAATTCGACATTAACATCTCTTTTTGCCTCAATAAATGTCTAAAACTATAATTTGAGTTGGCCAAATAATAAAATTTGCTATTCAAAATTATCTAAATTGAGAAACACACAATTAAACACCCGACCAATCCCTAATTAATGGTTCTAACTTATCCAGTGCCCAGAACAACTAGATCTAGAATAAAATATCAAGTGAGATTGTAAGATTTCAAGCCAAAGAGCAAGAAAAATACAATTGATTACTCTAAACATGTAATTAAGCAATAAAGATATGACATAAAGAGAACTAACTTCAAATTGAGATGAGGTCTAACATATAGTATAATTCAATCATAAAGTTTGGCTTTTTAAAGAAAATAGCATGAAATGGAGTCTAAATCTACTAAATAATTAAAAACAATTAAGAAAACTAAAGGCAATTAAATACAATGAAATAAGAAAAGCTTACTAAGATTTAAAGGAGATTGTCAATCCAAACAAGTAATGCAAACAAAAGGTCTAATCTTGAAGTAAGTAACGAAAATTGAACGCTAGTGTTGAAATATGATCCCATGCATGCACATCAGTTTTGTCCCTTGCACAGTTGTTCACCTCAGCCCTCTTTAGTTGTCCTATAGTGTCCATTATAGTTGTCAAACGGTGTCAATGTATGTAGGTATATTCTGGTATGTATCACAACCATTTACTAGGATATAGTGCAGCCACTTGTGTGCTGACACGTGGCTAGGGCAGCTCAGGCTTTTCAGATGTCTGCAGCCTTATATAAGTTGTAACCTTCTGCTGTTTTTGATATCAATGAACAATGTTTTCCTTCCCTAGTATAATGTTGGTTTATTTTCTGAAACTCTTGACTGATCCAAAATATGGTATCAGAACATGGTATCAGCGAGACCCCTGTACAACTCGCCGAAGCGAGAGATTCAAGACATATCAACATATTTGTTATCCCTTTATTAGACATCTAAACAAACACAAACTTCAGTTCAAGTCCTTACCTTCTACCTTCTTGGGGTATTGTGACAATTACAAAGGTTACAAGGTCCTTCTACCCTCAGGGAAAATGATAATCACCAGACACATACTATTTGAAGAAACTGTGTTTCCTCACCTCAGCAAAGTCTCAGCAATATCATAGCCTACAACCTCAGAACCTTCTACTTTACCAGCTCCACCCTTGATAACTACCTCAAAACATTCTGTAAAATCACCTACAAGTCAGAGTTCATTATCTCAGAACACTCCTATAAATCAAAGTTCTTCAAGTCATCACTCCTCAAGAGCAGCCTCTCCATTGTCTAGTGCAAGTACCATTCCTCTTGTTGTTGATCTTCAAATTGAAAACAACAATAGACATTCTCCCACTCTATCTCCCAAACCTAAACATCACATGGTAACAAGATCTAGAGCTGGTATTTTCAAACCTAAAGCCTTTTTCTCAGTCAAAAAAGAAATGGAATCTTCAACAGAAAGAGAAGCCTTTCAACTGAAACACTGGAGGGAGGCTATGCAAGATGAGTACTCATCTCTTATGGAAAATAAAACTTGGAGCTTGGTACCCAATCCCTTAAACAAACCTATTGTGGGTTGTAAATGGATATACAAGATCAAAAGGAATTCAGATGGTTCTCTTGCCAGATACAAGGCCAGATTAGTGGCAAAGGGCTACACTCAAAACCCAGGAGTGGATTATCAAGAAACCTTTAGCCCTGTAATCAAGCCTATCACCATCAGAATTGTTCTAACCTTGGATGTGACCTTGAATTGGACCATAAGGAAGTTGGATGTTAATAATGCCTTCCTTAATGGAGATTTGGAGCAGGATATTTACATGCAGCAACCTTTAGGCTTTGAGAGTCGAGATCACTCTACCTTTGTGTGTAAACTCAGGAAAGCTATTTATGGCTTAAAACAAGCTCAAAGAGCATGGTATTGCAAGCTCAGACAAGAACTCCTCAACTTACAGTTCCAAGGATCAAAGGCTGATCCATCCTTGTTTTTAAAAATAAGAGGTCAGAGTTACATACTGGTCCTACTATATGTGGATGATATTATTGTCACAGGGAATGCTGACTCAGAAATCAGTAGTCTAATCAAGGGGTTGAATCAAAAGTTTGCCTTAAAGGATTTAGGACAGTTGCATCATTTCTTGGGAATTGAGGTCAAAGGCTTCTCCAGAAACTTGGAATGGAAAGTGCTAAAGGGATAGAAACACCTATGGGGTCCAAGGCTAGGTTCTATAAGTATATTGGAAAAAACAATGTAAATGCTACTACCTACAGAAGCATAATTGGTGCCTTACAGTATATCAGCATAACAAGACCTGAAATCACCTTTAGAGTTAATAAATTGAGCCAGTACATGCAAAATCCACTTGAGCCTAATTGGAAAGCATTAAAGAGAATAATGAGGTATCTTGCAGACACTCTCTCATATGGACTCAAGTTCTCCAAATCCTCTCAGCTTAACATCATGGCTTACTTAGATTCAGATTGGGCCACCGATATGGATGATAGAAAGCATGTCTCTGGTTTCTGCATCTACCTAGGCAAGAACCTTGTGACTTGGTGTTCAAAGAAGCAGTAATCCATCTCTAGGTCAAGCACAGAGGCTGTGTTTAGAAGCCTGGCTCATTGCTCTACTGACATCATCTGGATCACTTATCATCTGGCTCATTGCAAACAACACCTGTCATCTAGACCGAAAGCATAGGTGCTGAAGCACTTGCAGCTAATCTAGTCCTTCACTCCAAAGACAAGCACATTGAATTTAATTTATACTTTGTAAGAGATAAGGTCAATCAAGGGCTGTTCAAGGTTCAACATGTTCCATCTGTGCATCAAATTGCAGATATATTGACAAAACCCTTACCTGATCAATCCTTCACATGGTTCAGATCAAAACTTAATGTTTTACCTTCTCCAAGCTCGGATTGAGGGAGGCTGTTGAAATATGATCCCATGAATGCCCATGTATGCACATCAGTTTTGTCCCTTGCACAGCTGTTAACCTCTGCCCTCATTAATTGTCTTGTAGTGTCCATTATAGCTGTCAAATGGTGTCAATGTATGTAGGTATATTCTGGTATGTATAACAACCTTTTACTAGGGTTTAGTGCAGCCACTTGTGTGCTGACACGTGGCTAGGGCAGCTCAGGCTTTTCAGATGTCTTCAGCCTTATATATGTTGTAACCTTCTGCTTTTTTTATATCAATGAACAATGCTTTCCTTCCTCAGTATAATGTTAGTTTATTTTCTGCAACTCTTGACTGATCCAAAATAGCTAGATTAAAAAATAGGTTCTGGAAGAATGAAACCTCCTAAAACTTGAAGAAAAATATAACTAAAAGCTGGAAAGTATTCTAAGAAGGTAGTGTGTATGAAATGGGGGAAGGAGTGTCCTTTATATAGAGACAAACGGGTGCAAGATGTTCATTTGATGTAATATAGGGCACCATGGCTGAGAGGTATCGGTGTTGACTTACTGGCATAGGCGCTGGTGCCATCTCGAGTAGCAATGCGCAGCCGAGGAGTTATGCTCGAGAAGGGCGGGTGGGCAGGCATAACTTGATCTCTTTGATAGAGTTGTAGAGATCTTTAACATCAAAAATAGTATTTAATGTCTTATAATAAAATGTGTATATTGTTTATCATTCCATAGATAATAAAAACACAACAATTAAAATTTTGTAGAGAGATTTGTGGCATCCACACTGATATGTGACATACATGGTATTTCAATGTACTTCTTCTACTTTATATATCTTTTTACAAAGATAAACATTCGAATTAGACTACTTGGTAAATATTAGTGTTGTGCATATATTTCTCGAGTTTCTAATGATATAAAATTCAAGCAAATCGCACTACAGGTCAGAAAATTATGCTCCAAATACTAAAATAGTTACACGACCGACCTTGTAGTTTGTGGCACACACGCTCGGATGATGGCTACTTTGTAGGCGCTTGGTGCTTGGTGTTTAGAATGTTGTGAGTGTTGCAAACAACTGTCGGCATCTTGGTGTGCAAGGTTACAACAGTATGCAGACGTGGTGCGCATGGTTCAACCATTTAGATATTCACTTGGGCATTTCGTGCAAGACTTATATTTTCCTCTTAGAGGTTCACTTAGACTCTTTCCAATGGCGTTAGGCAATAACATGCAGTCACGGCTTTCCGTGTTCTCAATTTTCGATCATCATTGTATTTGCTCGTTTCACACCATAAAATTGTCATGGGAGTTATTTGGCTAAGGTCTTCTTTTAACCTCAGCCTTACCCTCTTTGTCCAAGTTTGACCTTATAAAAAAAATTAAAAATACAAAAAATAAATATGAAAAATCACAAAAAGATGAGACGAGTTGCAAAAATGCAAAATAAGAAAATACGACTCAAAACACAATAAAAACACATTTAAGAAATGCGCATAATGAGAAACAAGAATATACAAAAAATACATCTAAATATGTCCACTTCACGTTGATGTGGTAATTGCACATAAAATTATTGCACTCGTAAGGAGTCATTATACCATGGACCTGAGTGCACCTTCCAAAGTGCACCCAGTAATTTAATTATTATTGCATATACTTTTAATATATCATTACATGTAATTGGGACATATCATCATATATAACTAATATATATATTATTACAAATAATTGAAACTCTAAATCTAAAATGTAAAACCCTAAAATAAAAAAATAAACCCTAAGATAAAAAAAACTAAACCTTAAAAATAAAAAACTAAATCTACAATGAAAAATTAAACCCCTACACTCTAGGTTTCTGCCATATATCATCACATATAACTTATATATATATATATATATATATATATATATATATATAATCATACATAACTGGTACGATGATAGATTTATGCTGGGGTCCTAAATGAAGAACTAAACCCTGAAACAGAAAAATATACCCTAAACTTTAAGTTTTTATCAAATATCATCATATATAACTGGCATATATTATCATATGTAACTGGGCGATAATAGATTTCTATAGGGACCACCTAGGGTTAATATTGCATATTATTAGAAGTATATTATAAGGGATATTATTAGGAGCAAATTATAAAGGACATTCTTATCATTATAGCTATTCGTTTTTAGGCTAAATACATTTATGTAATTATAGTATTAGGATGAAATTTTGGAGTAGAATATGTTTTTGTAATTCATGTCATTTAATGTAACCTCACTATATATTGAACCTCTTGTGAGTTCACAAGACAATTTCACCAAATTCACTTTTCTTGATATTTTATTATTTATTATGGTATTAGTAGTAAATCTATGAAATTCACCAAATTCACTTTTTTTCTCTTGATAATTTTGTTCACTTTTTCTAATTTGGATTGTTAAAAGTGGAGCAACCCACCATGTATAATGCGATCTCAAATATTTTTCCTCATATAGTAACTTATCAAAAATTATTAAGGTTTAATTACGTAATGGGGATTTCTCCCATGTTCAACAAGTGGGTGAAGTATCTTTTTCCCCCACATTTAAACTTACTCAAGTCTATCATATTTCTAGTTTGAAACTTGATTTGATATATTTACCTCATTTAACAAAATATCTCCATTGTGTTGTTTACTTCACAAGTTTGATTTGTTATTTTCAACATCTGTCAAGGAAGAGAGTGATTGATCAGGCTAAGTTAAAGGATCAATTATATCAACTCCACATAGAATTCTCTCCAAACCTTAGTTCGTGATTCTCGAATAAAGTATTAAATAAACTGTCATTGGATGTTTGGTATTGTGGGTTAGGTCATCCTAATCATGAACGTTTTCATTTATTTATATCACTCGTATGATTTTTATAAAACCCGAATTTCCTTTTCATTGTGATATTTTTCCAAATGCGAAACAAGCTCATCTTGCTTTCAATAAAAGTTCAATTTCAACTTCTTATTATTTCCAATTAATTCATGCCGATATTTGGGGACCTTTTCACACTTCTTCTATCTCAGGAGCTTGTTATTTCTTAACTATTGTTGATGATTTCTCTCGATAGACATGAGTTTTTAATTCATGTTAAATCTGAAACAATCAAGTTGCTTAAATATTCTATCAAATTTGTTATTATTCACTATAATCAACAAATCAAGACTATTTTTACCGATAAAAATGTCCCATTTCTTATAAAATGCAACATATTCAATCAGATAACGGTACATAATATCTTTCTAAAGACGTTCAAAACTGGTTTGATGGAATTCTTCATCAGAGAAGTTGTGTTTCCACCCCCACAACAAAATGGGGTCATTGAAAGAAAACATAGATATCTCCTTAGTGTAGCGAGATCTTTTAGATTTCAAACCAATCTTCCTATTAAATACTGGGTGAATGCGTTTTAGCCGCCACTTATCTTATCAACAAAATATCTTCTCCAGTTTTATCTAATAAACTTTCACATGATATCTTATTAGGAAAAACTCCAGACTATTTGGTTGCTCGTGTATGTGACAAACACAAAAATAAAAAATAAATTTGACACTTGTGCTACTAAAGGCGTTTTCCTAGGATATCCTTTTAACTACAAAGGTTAAATTATCCTAGACCTAGATACCAAAATAAAATTGTATCTAGATATTTTGTTTTTTACGAACAAATATTTCCATTCAAAGATAACTCTTCATCCATTGATGACTTTCGCATTCATCAAGATTTTACATTATCATCTGATTTTCCTCTTTCTCATTTTTAGGGTATGATACACACAAAAATTTATTAACCTCTCCAAATTTGGGTATTTCACATTCACAGGTGCAATTATCAACACCTATAACTTCACAGTCTTCTATTGAAACTCAGTTAACAAGTGTCTCTACTCAACCACTTGATCCAAATCTGCCTCTCTTATGACAATCAACTCATAATCGCAAACATTCTATTTTGTTCAAAGATTTTTGTCATGCAATTAAAAATTGAATCTCGATATCTACTTGTCCTCTAATTAATCAACTTTCTTTTGATAAATTTAATCAGCATCATAGAGCTTTTTTATCCTAAGTAATTACTACTGAAAAACCTCGCACATTCACTAAGGCAATGAAACATTCTCATTGGCAAGATGCCATGGCTAATGAAATCGGCTCTTGAATCTAAAAACACCTTGAATCTTACTAACCTTCCATCAGGAGAAACACTTATAGGTTGTAAATGAATTTACAAAGTTAATTTTTGATCGAAAGGTACAATTGAGCATTACAAAGCTTGTTTAGTTGCAAAAGGATACACCTAACAAGAAGGAAGTGTTTATCACGAAACTTTTGCCCCTGTTTCAAAGCTAGTAAAAGTTCGTGTTCTTCTTACAATATGCAATAAAAGAAATGACCTCTTCATCAACTTGACGTAAATAATTCATTTCTACAAGGTGATCTTGAAGAAGATATTTACTTGCAAGTTCCCCTGTTTCAAACAAAAGGGCGATGCTAAAATTTGCAAACTCAATAACTCCTCATATAGCTTTTAACAAGACTCTCGTAAGTGGTTCTCTAAGATTTGAAATGCTCTTCTAGATGAGTATTTCAAACAATACCATGCATATTACTCACTCTTCATCTATGAAAGGATTATATTTATACAATATTTTATGTATATTTAGATGATATAACTATCACTGGTAATGATGATGACTTCATTACCAAACTTAAAACTCATCTTGAATCATGCTTCTCAATTAAAAATCTTGGTCGCTTATAATATTTCTTAGGCATAGAAGTTTCTCGATCCTCTTCAGGTATGTTTTTATGTCAAAAAATATATACTTGATACTATTAAAGATACAGGTCTTACGGATACGAATACTTCAGTATTTCCCATATAACAACATCTTAAGTTATTACCATCTGATGGTGTTCCTCTTCACAATCTTACTGAATATCGTCGCCTTTTATTCGATGAATTATTTATCTTCAGATCATTCGAACAGATATAACCTATTCGGTTAATTACTTAAGTTAGTTCATGCAAGAACCTTGATCAAATTATATTGATCCTGCTTTTAGGGTAGTGAGATATTTAAAAGAAAACATTAATTATGACGTTTTTCTCTCTGCCACAAATTCTTTAACTTTGCAGGTTACACAGACTCTGATTGGGTTGGTTTACCCACCACTCGTTGCTCCGTCGTAGGATATTTCACAATGCTAGGTGAAAGTCCTATTTCCTGAGATTTTAAGAAACAACCAGTTGTCTCCTTATTATTGGCCAGTTTCCCTACCACTCGTCGCTCCACCGCGGGATGTTTTATAATGTTAGGTGAAAGTCCTATTTCCTGAGATTTTAAGAAACAACCAGCCGTCTCCTTATTATCCTCAGAGGCTGAATATCGTGCTTTTAAAAAGTCACATCTGAAACCCAATGGTTATAAAACTTACTCACTGGTTTAGGAATTAATATTCCTAAACCAATTTCAGTATATTGTGATAATCAAGCTGCAATTCACATTGCGGAGTATTCAAGTTTTCACGAACGTGCGAAACACATTGAAGTAGATTGCTACTTTAATCGAGAGAGATTCTTACTTGGTCTTATTCGTCCTATGTACATTTCTTCTATACAACAATTGGCGGATATTTTTACAAAATCATTAGAGATGGATCAGTTTCGGCAACTCGTATGCAAATTGGGTGTTTGTCCTCCACCAAACCGCAACCACTTGAGGGGGGTATTTTATATTATTAGGAGCATATTATAAGGGATATTATTGGGAGAAGATTATAAGGGACATTCTTATGTCATTGTAACTATTCATTTTTTAGGCTAAATAAATTTATGTAATTATAGTATTAGAATTAAATTATGAATTAGAATGTCATTTTGTAATTCATGCCATTTATTGTAATCTGACTATATATTGAACCTCTTATGAGTTCACAAGACAATTTCATCAAATCCATTTCTCTTAATATTTTATTATTTACTATTTAAATTGCCACTTGTAAGCGTGTCAATTTGATGTGATAGTCAATGTTGCTTGGATGTGTATATGGTTTCTTCTCTATAAATGTCCAACATTCTCTTTATTCTTTATGAACATCCTCCTCCTCTTGAATTCTTAAATCTTCGCCTCCTTGCATATCAAATTTAAGGTAACAATGTTGATGCCTTCAGTGAAACTTTATTCAATTTCTACAGATTATTAATTAATTTTTCTTGAATCGGGTGATGATAAAACTTACTCTCTCAGAATATGTTAGTTTTTAATGACCACGTATTTTGCGTTTCCACAAGACTGATATACCATTTGACGCACAAACGGTGTAAATCTATCCTCTTTAAGAATTAGTTTTATTGTCTATGGCCCTCATTCAAAAATATTTGATGTGATTTACCATTTGATGGTTATGTTTACGTTGGATTGATGGTTGAGTAGGTGAGAGTTTCGTTATTGATTTTTTTTATGGGTTGGAGTACCCCTTGTACTCCTTCAATGAAATTATTTTTTTCTTAAACCGAAAAAGAAAATCCAATTTTACGATTCACTTTCTTTTACTGAGTTTCTAATGCACATGTGGAACTCTCTCCCAGATCTGAAGAACTGTGTGCGCACTGCGTGTGACCCCATTTAAAACTTACTAGAATTTGACCCGCACTTCGTTGCGGGCCATGCTATATCATTGATTCACTCTCATAATCAAAAATTTAGATGTTGGGTTTTAATTATTTGTATTATATAAAAATAAGATTACATTGTAACATTGAATCAACCAATACATGCAACTCCAAAAGGTTTAAGTGTTTTCTTTTAATTTTAGGGTTCTCTTTTAGTTTTTAGTTTCTCTACTTTCACATTTTATTTTGTTTTGTTTTATTTTTAAGTTTTTTTTTTTGGTTTTAGACAATTTTTTGCAGGTCTCTTAGATTTTTTTTTAAATTTTAAAAATTAATTTTGAGGAGTCTGACTAACGGTTAACGGTTAGGGTGTCAATTTGCCTCAATATACAAATATAAAATGCATCCACTTTGAATATGAGCTCTAGTTCAAACATATTTGTCCATTAAGTAATTGTACTTAGTAGGGCAACTTAATATTATTTAACATATTTATATATTGATGTATTTTTATTTTATATGTAATATATCTAAAACTTTAATTTAATGTATTCATATGGTTCGTGACCTGATCCGTGATATAAAAATTGTATGTTCTATCTGGTGGAAATAAAAGAAAAGAAAATGCTATCCTTCTTGACCCTCTAAACTTTCCTATATTATAATATAGGTAGATTAAATACATTAAATTATGTATCTTTAAATAAATATTCTTTATACAATACAATTTTCCTTTACGTAATATACATTTATTAATAATATTCATTCATATTATAAACATTTCGAAATTATTAGATTAGGTGTTCTGAAATAATAATTCTTTATACAATATAATATTCCTTTACCTATACAAATATTTATTAATAATATTTCATCTTAAGATTTGAGTTTTATTCATTTACTTGAGAATTATATTATAAATTAAAAATAAAAAAATCCATTAGGAAAGAAATTTTAAATCCAAAATATAGTAAAAATAACCAAACATTAAAATACCAAAGAAATAAAATTTAAATACAAAAAAATTAAATGATAAGTTTTATGCCTGCCAACTAAGGACAAAAATCTCAAATGAGAATTTAAAATATGAAAGGGAAAAACAAAAAATAAAGAAAAATGAATTTCATTTTTAAAACAAAAAGTTCGTGATGACGGAATCTAATTGTTTGTGCAGAGAAATATAAAATAAATTGCAAAGAAAGAATTAAAAAAATACATTATTTAAATAAATATAATTATTATTTTTTAATATGCTAAGAATAAAAATACTAAATTTAAAATGTAATTTAATGAAGAAATAAAATTACACTAATGAATTAGATTTTCTAAAATTCAATTTTTTTGCTAAACAATAATCAATCACAATTTGACCATAAATTAGTACAACATATAAAGATAGTTATAATTTGAAAAATGAAATTATACTAACTGACTTGATCTTTAAAAATAAAATCAAAAAGGAAAAAAAGAAAATAAAGAAGAAGATATAGAAAAGAAAAAAGAAAAAAAAAACACAGATAAAATGGCCTGCCCAAAAACCGGCAGACCATCTATAATATATAGGTATATATAGATAAGAAAAAATACATTCATTAAATAATATAATTACTATTTTTAATATGTTGATGATAAAAAATATCATAATGTAAAATGTAGTTTAATGGGAAAATAAAATTACACTAATTAATTAGATTTTTTAAATTTCAATTTTTTTAATTAAACAATAATCAACCATAACTTTTATCATAAATTAGTACAACATATAAAAATAGTATAATTTGAAAAATAAAATTATACTAGTTGATTTGATCTTTAAAATACTTTTTATATATAGGTTTATGAAAAATAAAACCAAAATAAAAAAAAAAGAAAAGAAAAGAATAAAGAAAAAAAATAGAAAAGAAAAGAAAAGAAAAAAGGGAAGAAATAGAAAAAGAAAAAAAAAAGCAATTGGAGGGTGACATGTCGCCCCAAAACTGTGCAGAAGTTGGCAGGCCAACTTTAGTAGATAGGTATAGATATATATATGAATATTATTAGATTTTGTGAATATTTATGTAAAATAATTTTAATTTATAGTGTGTATTTCTTTGAGACCCCATTTAAAATTTATATACCAATATTATTGTATTTTGTGAATATTTATTTAAAATAATTTTAATTTATAGTGTGTATTGCTTTGAAAGTACGCACTTTTATGATTTTTCTACTCCTGCAAGTCAATTATCTGGTCATAATTTTGGAAACTTTTATGGTGCCTTGAAGGCATAATTCTTTACTTCATCATAATTATTGGATCAAAAATTTGTTAGAAATATTGACAAATTGATAGATTTAAATGCATTGAGGGTGAGATACATGGTCATTTCCCATAATTTTCATCCTTTGTTCAGATTTTAATTGAATAAAACACCATTTGATTAAAACAAAATAGATGAAGTTATACCATCAAATTCAAGCCTCAAAGTCTTATTGCTTTTATTCAGTTTCGTGCAGTCTAGCTCCCAAAGAAGCGATTTTATCAAGCAAAAGATTTTCTTGCAACCCTGTCCTTTGAAAAAATTAAATATACACAAAATCATTATGAGCACATGCGTCTCACGTGACCGCATTAAAATATAAATATTTAATTAGAAGTTAAATGAAAATGTATTTATGTGTGAATCACGCTCATCGCGAAATTTAAAAAAACCAAAGAACGACTAGTCATGAATAGCTCACACCATGAATCGACAGTTGCATGTTATTTCTGATCATTAAGAGTTTGCTGCAATGGTAAAATTACTCCATTCCTCATGAACACATCGATGTTTCATTAATAGTAGGATAAAATCTAACACTGTGATAATTTGAGTTAAACATATAATATATTTTCTCAAGTTGAGTATATTTTGGCAATAACAAATTTTTTTGAAGATTTGTAAAAGCTCTGGGAAGAGGTTTGGAATCGGTGGAGAATGTGGCGAAAGGAGTGGCGTTCGAGAGTGTGTACAATGTCCTTGGGTTGGATCATCGGGTTAAAATGGAGACGGAGACTTGGTTATATGACTTGTATTAAAGCTCAGTTAGAAACTATTACAACTGAATCGAGCACAAACAGGAATGTAACTAAATATCACGCAAACTGGAAAACAAAAGAGAAAACAGAAACTGTAAATGTCGAGTTGAGTCGAGAATTAATCTCTGTCCGCAAGACGAAATAGCCCCGGTAGTGCCCGTCGATTTTGGCTATTCGTCTCCAAAGATGAAACGACTTCGTCTCTGGTATTACAGCACCGTAAATACCAGAGTTCCGGCGAACTGGATAGAAAATGGTGTGAGTTACGTAAGAAATAAAAATTAGCCCCGGTAGTGCCCTTCGGTTTTAGCTATTCGTCTCCAAAGATGAAACGACTTCGTCTCTGGTATTACAGCACCGTAAATACCAGAGTTCCGGCGAACTGGATGAATATGAACTGAGCTACGAAAAATAAAATATGCAGAAGGAAATCAAAACTGAGTGTTCTGGATTCTCAGGTGCTCGTATGTTTTATCAGGTGTTCAGGTGCTTTTTTTGTGTATGGAAAGTGAAGGAGTCCTCACCCTTATATAGGGTTGCCAGCGGAGGTTACAGCCCTCTTAAAGACGTCCTTAAAGGCGTTCAAACAGTCAGCAGGAACCTGGACGGGTTCAGCGTGCACACGCATTGCATGTTTGAATTCGAACGTTATGGTAACGTCTGAACGGTCAGGAGTTGATTTAAATTTCCAGGCGTTTGAGAAGTTCAGGGGTCAAAATTGCAAGTGGCTAAAAGGTTAGTCAGGGTTGAGGCAGAACCAGGACCCCACACGGACCACCTCAATCGGACCAATTGCCCAAGACCCAAGACCCAAGTCCCAGGCCCAGAGCCCAGGACCCAGGTCCGAGGTCCGGGTCCGGGACCGGGCTCGAATCCGCCATGGGCTTCGACGAAGGCGGACTGGCGAACCCAAGTCTAAGAGCCCGCGTGAGCTTTGTTTACACAAAGCCCACAATATTCTCTGGCCCACTTGATGTAAATTAAAGAAATGTAATCATTTTTAAACTCCCTTCCACATTGACTAACATTCAATGTGGGATAACCGATAAAGCATTAAAGCAAACCGTTCAACTTCCAAGCATCATTTCTCACTCACCAATAAATGGATTTGAGAGACTCAAAATGCTACGATTATTTACACGACACGTAGATTAATCCTATATAATTCGTTACGACAGATTTTTGATGCACCATTTAATTAGAATAAATCCAATTTTACAACAAGTTCTTAGGAAAACTACGTACAAGATTCATTAAAGAAAGGTTGTAAAGCTGTTGAGCTAACATAAAAGTGATTGTATTATTTATTTATACTCAACACAAGAGATGATGACTACAATAAATAGAGCTGCAGGTAACAAGATACCTCGAATGCCCTAAACATGTGGCTTGAGAAGATTTAATATACATTAACCTAGACAACATAATAACAACACACAAACGAAATATTCCATGAAGGACTGATTCGAACTTTTGTGCACCTAATTTATAAAGATTTGTCAAATTTTAAAAGCTCGCCCGCAAGAGAATGAAATCGCGTGTAGGTTGATAAGTTGACTCAAGTCGTCTCTCAAAGAAAACTAGATTTGGAAGTGTTTCTTGTGTTTGTCATTCACGAATAAGAAATAAAAATAAAAATCTAATCTAAACACATAAAAACAATAAATTGATTTAAACGAAGAATAATAAAAATTAAGGGTTTTGAAAAGTTTAAGAAAACAAGGGTTTTAGAGTTTCGAATCGTTTCTACGATCTCTTAGGAAAAACCCAATCGATGGTTCAATAAAATTGCAGCGTCTTGATTGTAGAAAACTTGAATCTACATTATCTAAAGCTAATCTAAATTTAATCTAAAGTTAGAAAACTAGATCTAAGAAATTTTAAAGAGAAACTATGAACAACTCGGCACTCGTTGGGGTTGTCAGCCCCTAAGAAGCCTTAGAAACCCTAGGAATAAGTTTATTGTGTCTAACTACAGCTTAGGTAACTTAGAAAATCGAATTTATGGGATAGTATTTATAGATCTTCGTTTCTTGGGCCGCAAGTCTTTTTAAGTCGGTTCTGGGCCAACTAACAGTAACACTTAGCAGTAAAGTAACAATAAGGTAGTGGTAGGAGTAACCGTTATAGATAGCTACCGCTAGTTCTTTATTTCAGCGCCCCTAATCTTTAGCATCGTTGTGAGTTACGGTAAGGTAACGGTGAGTAACCGTTATAGATTAGCGGTAGTAGCTATCGCTAATGCACCATTAGCTTCTCTTTCTTCCTTCAACGATACTATAACGGTTCCAGATGGAATAACCGTTATAGAAAACCGTTAGCTACTAATTCTTGCTACTTCTTCACCGGAAAGCTCGATCTTTGACTCTCGATCGTCATACTTCATCTCTAACGTGCTGAATTCTTCCGGTTACTTAGCTATAAGGTGAAAAACAAAGAATAATCACCTATTTACATTAATTACAATCAAAATACATTTGAATAAGTTGGAAGTATAAAAATACAAAACTAAGCTCAAACTACCCAACTTATACCAAAATCAATAAGAAAACCTAACTAAAAATACTAATAAAAATAAGCACAAATACGTGCTAATCAAGTACAAGACAACTAACTATGCTAACACTCATTGACATCAAGTGATCTGTTGTGACAAGGTGCATGCAGTGCCATGCACCAAATTATATGCATCATGATCACGTGGTGATTTGTCACTATTGTATTCAAGCCCTCGCAATTCAAATGTGGTAGAAGGAATGACCAATAATTTCTCCTTAAGCCAAGTGAATGATTGATTGGAGAGTGCCTTTGTGAATATGTTTGTAACTTGATCATAAGAGGGAACATATTAAATCCTGATGATATTTTGTCCTAAATCTTACTTCATAAAGTATAAGTTAATTTCAAGTTGTTTCATTCTTGAATGATGAAAATGATTCTTTGCGAATGTACCACTCTCAGGTTATAACCCAAACAATAAGAGTTTGAGGTTGAGGGATTTTTATTTCTTGAAATAATGGCTACAATCAAATGATATCACAAGCAACCTTGCTAAACTTCCGAACTTTAATTCAGCACTACTCCTAGAGACCAATCCTTGTTTCTTTGAACTCCATGTAATAAGAGTCTTTCCCATGAACCTCCTGTCATCAGGATAATCTACCCAGTTTGCATCCGTAAAGGCCACTAGTTGTGAGGATGGTAAAGCAATAAGTTTTAGGCTATGATTAACTGTCCCTTCAAGATGTTTTAAAAATCCTTTTCATGGCCTTCCAGTGCTTGTCAATATAAGATTGCATAAACTGGATGATCTTATTCACACTATAAATAGTTCTAGTCAATTGATATTCACATGACCACCAACTAGACTTTTATAAAGTGTTACACCTGAAATAGGTGATCCAACTTACTTGAAGAAAGGAGGATTGGTGGACATTGGTGTAGGTATACCTTTAGCTTTATCTATTCTTGCTTTACTCAGTAACTTCTTAATGTAACTTTTCTATGATAAAAACAATTCATCAGTTATGTGTTTGAACTCTTTCACACAAAAGACTGTAGAATTCCTAGATCTTTTAAGGAGAAGAAGTTACCCAGTTCGTGGATGAGATTTTTGATTTCATGATCCTTACTTCCTGTTACAATAATATCATCCACATAAGACATCACAATCATGTTGGATGTATTGTTGTGCTTATAGAATAACATGTGTCAGCTTTAGAGGTAACAAAACCCATAGATATAGAATACCATTCAACTTGCTGGATCAAGACCTTGAAGCTTGCTTGAGTCCATATAGTGGTTTTCTTAGTTTAAACAAGAATGATGCTATAACATATCTCAAAGCCAAGTGGCTATGACATGTAAAGATTAGTCTCTTGGTCACCATTAAAAAATGCTTTGGCAACATCAAGTTTCCTGATGCACCATGATTTAGAGAGAGCTAGAGAAAATACAACCATAATTGTTGATGGCTTGACGACAGCACAAAAAGTTTATATGAAATCAAATCTAAGATTTTGAGTGTATCATATGGCAACAAATATGACCTTATACTTATCCAGAGTTTCATCAACATTTTTCTTGACTTTGAAAATCTACATACATCCATTGAGTTGTTTGTCAGGTGGTAAGGAGCTCAAGGTTCATGTCTTCTTCCTTATGAAAGCATCAAGTTCTTCCTGCATTGCACATCTCTATTCAGGTACTACCAAAGCTTCTTGACACTTTTAGGTTAATGCAAAATTCTAGTTAACTAAAACCTTTAGGTTTATGGGTGCCAAGTTTTGATGTCATAGTCATGTGATGCCCTTTTACTAGTTCCTAAAATTCAATGTTAGCTGAATCATCAGCAGAGGTATGAATATTGCTAATAGAAAGTTTATACAGAGTCTACCATCCCAATGCTTAGTATGTGATGAAGATGATCCTGCGAGGAAGATGTATGTGGAGAAGTGTGATTAGGATTAGGAGAGTTATGAGTCTGATGAGATGTTTCAGATGTATGATCATGATCATTAGAAGAAGGTAGATGATGAAGGGATGGGTATTCTATGGGATAAGTATTTATGTCTTTAGTGAGGAGAGGTGGTGGTGATGTAATAGTGGAGGAATTTTAAGGGGTAATATTAGTTGGAGATGATTGTTTAGAAAGGGAAAGTGGTTTAATCAAACATGATATATCTGGAGATAAGGAGTTTATTGTTAGGTAGGAGAACTTTGTAATCTTTGTAAGAGGGACTGTATCCAAGAAGTGTTCAAGCTTTATTTATGAACTGAAATTTTTTGGAGTTTTAAGGTTTCATATAAGGAAAGGAGTGACAACCAAACACTCAAAGGTGATCATACTCAGGTTTTGATTTGGTGAGAACTTCATAAGGGCTTTTGTAGTTGAGTAGTTTTGAAGGTGTTTAGTTGATCAGATACACAATAAAAGTAACATTAAATCCTAGTGCCTTTGAGGTGCATAAGAAGTTACTAAAAGAGCTAATCCTATTATATTGAGTTTCAACAACCACTAGTACAGAAACCGCATTCTAGAACAGAACATCCTGGTGCGCATCCAGAAGGGTATTTAAAATACTGTTTTAGATTAGACTTTCTAGAATGGTATTTGAAATTACCGTTCTGGATAGATGATTTTCCAGAACGTTATTTAAATACCGTTCTGGAAAGTGAACAAATGCTTGGTAGGTGTCTGATTTGTGCTTTAAAAGGTATATCCAACTATATCTTGAGGCATGAGTACAATTCCGAGTAGAGTTGCTAGTTTGTGCTTATGATAACGGTTTAATCATTTTGAAAGAAAGATTAAACTATTTTTGTGATTAATTTATAATGTATTGAACCAAAAACAATACTTGATGAATTGATATAATATTACATCCAATTATTCATTTCGAAGCCTCACAATATCTTTCTCTAGTTATTCATTTTCTCTACTTTGCAATTGGTGTTGAACTTGGAAAATTGCTATAATTGTTTTATTATTTTATATTATTTCATGTTCGTCGATTATTTATCGATAAAAGACAACCAATCTTGTCGTATGAATTTAAATAAAATTAAATTATCATAATTATTTTATTTATTAATTCAAAATCATTGATCCTTGTAAATATGACCTTGCTCACCTATATTCTACATCTACACTGTACATTGCAGTTAGATATCAAATAAATTAGAGAACAATAGCCATTATCCAGATGGACCTGGCTTCATTTTAGGCCATCCTTGAGCCTTCAGCGAGGGATGTGCGAAATAATTCATCAGTTCTAAGCACCGTAGTTGTGCTCTCGACACCCGTGATGGATAACTCCATTGCCCTCTCCACTAGGGTTTCTTGTTACCATGTCTCTAATTTCTCACCTGCTCTGACAATGATAGAACCCTCATCAGAATTTGCACACTTGATTATCACTGTCCCTACCTCTGGTGATGCTCTCCCGATACCATCGACAAATAAACACCTTGCTAGTGATCTAGTTTTTTTGCCTTCTTAGCCATCATTTTCAGATGTTGTGCCTTTTGTTGATGCCTCTTTTTTGAATATTAGTTTGGTGGGGGGCTTTTTGCCACCTGTATAATTCCTTTTCAGATTGTAGGTAACTTTGTAGACTGCCTTCCATTATGGGCTTCACCTCCAGCTTTTCTATAGGGCAATACTTTAAAAACGAAGCCAATACCCCCTCGAGTTACCACTAGTGGAAAAACAGTGATTAGAGGCGGTTTTAAACAGCCTTTAGAGGCGGTTTTGAACCGCCTCTAATCAAGGCGCCGCAAATACGTGCCTTTAACCGGGCGGCGGTTCGAACCGCCGCAAATAGGATAATTCGGGCGGCGTTTCTTATAAAAAACCGCCGCCTGTTGTCTTTATAGTTACCTTTGAACCGCCCCATAATTCATTCAAGGAGGCGGTTTACTTTTTACAAACCGCCTCAAAATATGTTAATAGAGGCGGTTGTTAAATTCGAATCGCCTCAATTATCATCCACGTAAGAGGCGGTTATTTATCAGAACCGCCTCAAACTCCCATTTAAAAAAAAATAAAAATATCAGGTTTCTTTCATTTAAACCTTGTTGCGGCTGCGAATATCAATACTAATATCAATCAATCATCCAACCAAACTATATAGATCACTAATAATATTAAATCAAACCAACATATAAAATCGACAGTTATTCTCATCTCTACATGACATTTGATTAATATAACAATGTCCCACGTTTCCGTGATTTACATTGAACCGAAAATAAAACTATTATGATGCAGCCAATATAGTAAAATGAAAAGAACTCTGCCATGAGAAATATATAAACAACCGTAAATAATGCCAAGACTTGACAGCATATACATTACGGAAAGTGAATCTATAGAGTAACAAGAGCTTAGAAGAAACAAGTACAACCTTTATCTAAATGTCGCACTCGATGTTCTTCAGGATTCTTGCAAGATGATGACACCTTCTTCGATTACTTCGATGTTTTGCTAGAAAAGGCTCAGATACTGGGTCGCTTCTTTCCACCTTGCACTATTTCACCTAAGGATTGCAAGCTTACACCAACATCTTCATCGTACTCCACACCAAGTTCCTCCTATTAAATGAAACTTAATTATGATTTTCCAAAAAAAGAAAAAAGAAAAAGGATAAAAAAAATCTAATTAGAAGCTAGTATTCATGATTGTGCCAACTCACAAATGGAATTGATATACTCTAAATGCAAGACAGGCAAGATTTGTAAAGATATATGAAGATAATAAATAGCATTGAATGATTGGGTGCAAAACCTTTTCAGCCCCTTTCATGGCCTCATATGCTTTTGCATGTTCCCCAGCGTTAAAAGCATGTAAATCAAAAACTTCGGCTGCAACTTTAGTCGACCACAACCTTAGGTTGATGGTCGTTTTAGTTTTTGGTATCGGGACATCATAGGCAACCGCAATAATGTCTTCGCCTCCGACCCATTCTTTCTTTCCGTCCGGGCCTTGAATCCACATCTCCGTAAAATTTTACAGGA